>VOMN01067281.1:0-48120 GCA_014899125.1 Orchestia grillus | reverse complement strand
GGATTTTCGTAGAGCCACGGAGTGCTTCTCTTGGAACAGAAAGCTTGAGCTCCACATCTTGCTCATCCCTCACGCGTCAGTAATTAGTCACATTGAAATCCCAATGTTCTTCTGCACGTCACCTCTGTTGGAATGTTGGAATAAATATAGTTCCTTTTACTCAAGTCATATCACTGCTTCTTTCTTTCAGGTAATAAGATTAGTTTTTTTCCAGTGCATATGACTGCGTCTTTCATTCAACGTATACGACTGCAGGTCATAAGACAACTCATTGTTTCAACTCATAAGACTGCTTATTGTTCCAGGTCATAAACTGTTTATTATTCTTTCAGGTCATAGGACTGCTTATTGTTCCCGGCATCGGGCTGCAGATTTTCACAAGACGGACTGTCGACTGCAGCCTGCCTGACCCCTTAACTGCTATGGACTTTGGAGCTAAGCTGTGCCAGCAGGGTCAGTTCTGTAGTCTACGTCTGAACCAAACGCTTGTCTTCAGAACCAATTGCAACACCTTAAATACCATGTCTTGATTCTGTCTTTCACTACGTTTCACGGTGTTTTTTTATAACGATCTAATTTTATCTCATGAATTTGCTTATGTTTTAGTTGACATTACCACACAGTGTGTTTACATCAAAAATATTCTAAAACCGAAATGTTTCATTGCGATTCTCTTAGAATTTCTCCTAAATTTGTGCCAAATTCCACAGAACTCGTTAGTCGTATTTCGAATACGTCGCCCAGTACTTGTCCGTGCTATAAATTTACTGGTGCTGCAAAAGTTTCAGTAAATTATTTTCTTCTGATAGTACATTCAAGTGCATATCGATACTTGATATGAGTCTTTCTGAAATTACTTCACAACTCCTTTCACTCTGAGCTCTATAAATAGCTTTCTTCTGTTCCCAAGTATCTCATGGCTGACGATTTTTAAACAAATCAAACAAAGCTAACTTAGAGCTTTGACATTACGCTATTCAATTCTTCTAAATAAAAATGTTGACCGGTGTTATTTTATGCTGAAATTATCGTTTCATCGGGCACTCACAAAACTGCCGCGGTGCGAGAGAACATTTATCCCGAAATTTCATTCGCCATTCTGGCCTGGTCTTTTTCGTCAATTACGAGCGTTTTTTATACTTCCAAGGATGTCCAAGTTCAGAAACTATTCCACTTAGAGTACTGTATTCAAACTCTATTCTGTGGTTAGATATTGTGGGAACATGATGCCATTGGTGAGGCGAGGTCGTATTTGAAAGAAATATTTTTTGGGGTTAAGGTCATCTGAAAGATCCGGTCTTCAGAGAGATGATGTTTTCAGAGAGATGATGTTTTCAGAGAGATAATGTTTTCAGAGAGATGATGTTTTCAGAGAGATGATGCCTTCAGAGAAATGATGCCTTCAGAGAAATGATGTCTTCAGAGAGATGATGCTTTCAGAGAGATGATGCGTTCAGAGAGATGATGTCTTCAGAGAGATGATGCCTTCAGAGAGATGATGTCTTCAGAGAGGTGATGCTTTCAGAGTGATGATGCCTTCAGAGAGATGATGTTTTCAGAGAGATGATGCTTTCAGAGAGATGATGCCTTCAGAGAGATGATGCCTTCAGAGAGATGTTGTCTTCAGAGAGGTAGAGCCTTCGGGGCTATAATGTCTTCGGAGAGGTGATGTCTCAGGTAAAATGATGTCTCCGGAGGAATTAAGTCTTCAAAAATGTGATATATACGTAGAGATGATGGCTTTATGTAGTGAGACAATGTCTACTGAGAGATGACCTCTTCAGGGACATGATGTTTTCAGAGAGATGATATTATCAGAAAGTTAAACTATGCTTTTGTTTGAGATATTAGAGATGAAGTCACAAGTGTCAGGAATAAGGTTTCTATGAAGGAAGAACTAAAGAGCTATCATCGCTAAAAGTAATCCTAAATTAATTTCTCAGTTCTTTAAGTGTTTTCTGGATATTAGACCATAATAGAGAGACTATTTTCGCTTTGCAAACTTATAAAGACCCTGATTAAATTATTTCAATCATATTTCGATTTTTTTTTATTACTCTTAATTGCCACAACTTTTTTGTGAACAACTTTCAGCCGAGGGAAGATTGTAAAAATAGAATACTGGAACGAAGTGTGAGGTATCACAAATATAACTCAAGAGATACTCATTGTGTATCGCGCTCGCATCAGAAGACATGATACTAAGTCTACTAAGTAAAGTGTTCCATATTCGCTGGAGCATAACTCCAACACCTGTGTATCCTCAAGCAGCAGGACACATAGCAGAGACACAAACTCCAAGCTACCGTGAGATTGTGCTGCGCGACTGGAGAAACGCTTTTACAGCAACCAAGGTGAGGATATTTGAAAACTTCCTTTAGGGTTTGCTATGCTCGTAATGGCTTTTCTGTCAGCTAAGAAATGCGAGGAAAAACTTGCCGAGCTTTGAGGAAAGCTATGACCACGAGTCCTTGGTGAAGGAGATGGAATTTCTAGCAAGGTTCGGGAGAGTTCATTGACGGGCAACGAACATTTCGGGCTGCTAAGATTGAAGAATTCGAGGAGAGCTCTGAAGGACAAGCGCCAGAAGGACGAGCAGAGTTCAATGGCGAATTGCAGCCCCGCGGTACAGCGATCCGCTCTAGAGAATCTCCTGAAAATTTTACTCGGAGGTCGCCATGGTTTCGTCACCATCACAGATACGGACGTTGCTCGCGGTTAAAATTAGTGCAATCTAAAACAAACGTGAAGATAAACCGAATCTCCCGACAGGATCGAGACTGAGCTCGTCTCGGCTGAGGTAACTTCACATAAAGTGACGACTTATTTCAATTTGAGACACTTCAAGGCTCGGTTACAGCGGAACTTTGGTTTGATAAAAAATGGCGATTATTATGAGAATGAACGTAACTAGTTGTTTACTTGCACGTATTCACTGATTTGCAGGCACAAAGAATACTAATATTATCTTGTGACGCTGAAATTATTTAACTTTGAAGTATTCCCTACTCCATTTCTTGCCATAGAACCGAAAGCACAAGAAGCAAGCTAAGTCTGATGAAGAATGATAATATAAATAGTATCAACATTCAGAATATTAAAGGTTTTACTATTTGTAATATTAATAATAGCACAGTGGTTCGGAAAGTAACCTCCATTTGAATACATAAATAAAAATTTGAATTGAAGAAACATTTTATTACGAGTATATACCCCACAAAACTACAACTTCATTCTTTTTTAGCATATTCACCATTCAAGTTGATGAATTTGCCGCAGGGCTTCACCAATTTTCAGAATCGTGACCAACAATATCGGAGAGCACTAAGCCTGAATTGATGTTAGCAAAGTCCCTCTCCATACTTTTGAGATGGCCATTACTTATATCTTCTATTTTTATTTTTTACGAAATACATAGTGTTCCTATATTTCATTGAACGTTCAGTTGGCGGCATTTCTCTCAAAAAGATATTCTTTCAAAGCCGGTTGGCACAAATTTCCTCAATGGTTCTTTATTAGAATGGTGTAAGATATCATGTTCAAAAAGCTGGAGTTTTCAAGCTTATATGGGACTAACTTTTGAAAACGAATTACAAAGAGCCAAATTTTCTCTCGATTTATAAGTTGTACAATGTTCCCTTACAAAATGAGAGAAGTGTCTGCAAGTAATAAATAGCAGATAACATCACGTGTAAAAGACAATTTTTCTGCTGTCTACGCAAATCAGAGAACTAGCCTAAGCCGACCAGGCTACCCGTCTACACCAGGCTACCCGTCTACACCAGGCTACCCGTCTACACCAGGCTACCCGTCTACGAGCTGGTCGCGAGCAGTGGCAGCTGCAGGTGTTGCCGCTCTTACGAGACGCTTCACACCTCATTCTCGCTGCTCTCGGTGCAATATTGAGGCAAATAAGCGAGCTTTCTCAAGTAAACACTGCACGCTTGTAAGAATTTCATGAGTAATCCTGTAAAAAACCTACATTGAGGTGAATGAAACCACCGAGATGTTTAAAAGTTTTGCAGTTGACGGTGGACCTGAGCCGACTTGCGGCAACGGGGGCAAAGGCCTTCGGCTATTTTGATTCATTGATAACAATAAATTTTAAAGTTTTCCTGTTACTGTACTTCATAAAAAAATAAAGCAGGCAAGGAATGCTTCTTTTGTTGATGAGATTATGTTTATTTAAAAAAAGAACACTAAAGGAATTATGTAAAGGTGGGCCTTTTGATCTCATTTATGACTTTCACCAAACAAGTCACTTTATGTCGCTGTAGAAGAATAAGCTGACTGAGTGCAATACGAGTGCGAGTTGCTGCTTGTTCAACAAAGTTTCCCTTTTTGCGCATTCTTAGAATTGTCTTAGGTTCTTAATTTCTTCTTTACCAAATTGGTTATTTGATGAATCATCAAAGTTCAAACACGCGTAGCTGTGTAAGGTGTCCGCTTGCTCTCAGGTGTTATGGCGGGGTACTTGACCCCGGTAAAAACCATTTAGGCGTTGATTTTTCGAAAATTTCTGTGAATGGTTTGTCCCTAAGCATTTCTGGCAGATACTGTGCTTAGTTTCTTCAATTTTAATACACAAACAGGGTCCTTAAAATTATTGAATTCGCAGTACGCTGGAATTACACATGACTTTCTGCGTCAGTGGACACTTCTAATTTTACGTACTGACAGCTTCAGCTTTGCAACTAGATTGTAATTATAATTTCAACCATAAAACCGGCTTAACGGAACTTCATACCATTAATACATATATGGTTTTATCTCATGTTGTTTTTCAAAACCGATGTCGGCAGTTCTCTTCAAAATGAAGCGAGCCAACTCTGTTAAGACACGTGTTTCTTGGCAGAAGTTCGAAGTTTCTGTGCTTGCAATTCCCATTCAGGTCCTTCTTGTTTTGCAGCAAACTTTCGGATAGAGAGGGTCACTTGGCGATGTAAAAAAGTTTATTTCTATTTCGGATATTGCAGCTGGTTACGAGTCGTGCCCACACATCTGTATATTTTAAGTTATTCAAGAAACGGGTTTCCAGTGGTATCTTGTCTACCCTCCCGCAGGAGGTCTTCGAAAAAAATAATAATTATCAACATGAACGTTAAGCACGCCAAGAGAATAATTCCGTTCATTAATCTTTCAAAAGCAGTATGCTAAGATTTTGAGTTTATTTTTCCTGAATTAAAAAAATTCGTTTGTGTGAAACCGATTTAATAAGTTTTTTCTGATTCGTGTTTTGTGCCAGCCAATAAAGTTAGTGTAGAATATGTTTTAGTATTATCAGTGCATTAGCACATGAATAATATTTCTCTACACGAATAACATTCGTCTGGCTTGACGTCAGATGATCCCGAATTTTGTGGCAGAAATTTGTTAATGGAAAATATATAAACAACATTTCTTTTTTAAGGTAGAAAGTAACTCTGATAATCACAAAATAGTTATTTTACCATAAGGCAGTCACTTGAACATTAAGTTTCTATAACGCTACCGTAACACCAGCAACAAATATTTCGTGTGGGGACAATTATGCGTTTTGCATCCTTGTTTTCTATATCAACCGCATGCTTTTTTCTATTTTATAATCTTATTAGCAAATCCTCGGTATGGCATCGATGTTTACGTATTTTTGCGGTGACCAAACTTCAAATAGATGTCAATAAAAGACAGTAATTGGAGGATGGTAAACTTTGTTTAATGCACAGCTAAACAAGCGGGAAATGTTCCAATTTCGTCATCACTCAGAATCGACCTCTTCATGGTTGAATCCTGCAATCTAATTATTCTCTTACACTATGCAATTGTTCCTTAACTGCTAAAATACGCACCATTTCCCAAAATATACATATACACTGGTTTTTAGACTAAACACTTGTTCTTAAACTAGACACCTATTCTAACTCACAATGCTGTGTGGTTTACTCTAGAAGAAATAAAAAGTTGCGTTGTATTAATTTGCTGATGCTGATGATGCTGATGTAACGCGTACATAAACATACGCGTAGACGACAAATTAAGCATGTTTGATTTGTTCTGAAATACAAATATCTTGAATATCTTGAAAATCTTGTGCATAATTATACGATTGCAAACTTAACATTGATTTCCGGCTCATAAATATTTAAAATTTTTAATTTATCTCAGAGCTATATAAGTCCAAGATCGAAGATATCTACACATATTTTGATAACAAGTTTGAGTACAACGAAGTATTTAAGATAAAAATCCTGAAAATAGTTCAACATCGCCTTAATAAGATTTACACAATCACCTTTGATACGACTGTTATGCCAATAATATAGTTAGATCTAAAGCTGAATAATGAATCGCCAACAAACACCCTGAGCCAAGAGCCTGAGTGAAACTGGAACACGAGAGATCGAGCGCATAGAAGATGGCTCTATTGCTCGACAGACAATCAGGGCCTTGGAGTAATTCTCTTACTCGAGCAGAGCGTGAAGGATAGTCGCTTTAAAATCTAAAGATCAAATCTAGACGTTAATGTACTTGACCTAGTTAATGACGTCAAACACATGAGTGCATTCGAAAACTCAGAAATGTAAGAAAATAGGGCGCTATCAGGAGAATCTGTTAGAAAATATTACTGCAGAACTAACTCAAGAGGATCTTACGACTGCCTCGTTGGTACGCACTACACAGCCATCCTTGGCTCAGGTGGTACCTGGGACACAGCTGAACGTGAGACCAGGACATGGTTCTGATACATTAAAGTTCTTATAAAAGTTTGATTGAACTTAACATTCAAACTTAACATTTGAGCCCAATACCACTGCGAATAAAACTCATCTATGCTAGCGCGCTACATGTGGTACACCCGTTCTTTGACCCCTGGTAATCTCAAGTGCTATTAATATTTTGTCGGTGTCATTGAAAAAGTGGCAGCCATTCTTCTCTCACAGGTGAAATTTTACGCAACAAAAAAATGAGTCGTTACAATAGAGGACGCGCCATGCAAGCTCTGAGACTGACGGAGACGATCAGCAGGCAAGCCTTTGTACCTCGGGTCATTTTTTGCTGGTCTGCCCCAGTGTTTGGGGCTGCTCTGGTCCCTGTCTCACAGTGACTTATTTCTGACAGCCAGAGCTTCTCGGACCCAAAACTTTTTACTGATGATAAATGCTGCTAAACTAAAATGGAGATCGCTCGCGATTCGCTAACATCAGTCTTGGTAGTCAATAGTAGAATTTGATAACTTGTTCATGAATGCGTTATTGTTTCACAATAGATATCACTCACCATGTCATGAAGGAATACATGAAGTTTCATCTAAAAAAAAGTTACGCTAAATGAATGCAACACGTACTAGATTTTATGAGACGCAACAAGTCAGCACAAATTTTGAATCAAATACCTGAGTTCGAACCCTGATGCAACGCGGGGAAAGCGCTCTAGCAATTCAATTAGCCCAGCTCGTTTTGGGGCAAAATCTGCGTGAATTTCCGCGATAGAGAACGCGTTAGCTTGCAGACTATACGGCTGTTAATTAAAAGTCTGCCAGCTACACAGTTGCACTGTATTTCTACAGCAAGAACTGGATGTAGCTCAGACGGTGTATAAATTTTAGAATTTTGTGCAGTATAAATCATTTTCTAGCTTTGAGGTCAAGGCTCTACTGAACTATTGTAATTTCACAGATGGCAAATATTTTCGTTTTCTCAAATGTGAGTTGGCCAAAAAAACATTTTCTCAATGGTGATGATCGAGTAGCCTCTGTCCCCATTCTACTACGGGTGACTGTTACCGTCTCTCACCTCATGATGAGGAGTTATAGAAACCAATAGTACCTCATAACCAGTGTTTGTATTTTAGAAAGTTGCTAATCCACGGCTGTATTTCCCGCTCTCCTCCTCTACTTTGATGCCGTTTGGGAGATCTGCAGTTGCACTCCGCTTACGCTCAGTCCTGAGTTCGCCACCCAACTCACCGCATTAACGGTATCTCAGCGCACAACGAACCAGGTGAGCTTCCATGATCAGGCCAGACTTAGAAGCTGAGGCAGAAGCTCCTAAGACATCCGGCAAACTTTCCTTGAGAAAAGAAGTCATTCCGAAACCCTCGATTACTGTAGCTGCCATGAAGCAGTGAAGTCAGTTTCTGTTTAGAAGACAGGAACTACCCCGAAACTAAAGAGTGTGCGGCTTCCCTATTAAATCTCCCTTAATTCTTGTATGTAACTCTTTTGAACAAATCCATTCTGAATTCGCAGCTCAGTTTTCATCATATCAAAACAAGAATCTTTTAAACTCTTTTTAAAATCTCTCGAAGAATATGTTCTTGCCCAAAAGAGGTATTTTGAAAGAATTTACTACAATCGATTTATGATAATCCCGTTGCATAACCTTTATTTCGAATATTATTGTACCTAAAGAAATAACACAATTTAAAAAGTATTTCGGTTAGAAACGAGTAATTCCTTCTGAACGAATGAGAATGAGACGATGATCTGAAACCACTCTTCTAAGTTTAGATAAAGTTAATGAAGTTCCACTAATGTTTTCGCGCCACTTAACGCTCTCACCGCACCGAGCCCTCACGTGGTGCACGACTCATTGCACCATTCAGCATCGTGTACCACCATTGGCTTCTGAATCGTGAGCTACTTTGCCAAGTTCAAGGAAAACTGTCAGGTGCGACATGACTGTCAGATTTAAAGGTCAGGTTAATTAAACGTTGAGAGTAAATACAACTCATTATTTTTAATAATATTCTATCCGTTGCCTATGAGAATGAGGATTGAGGGCTTGTAGCTTTCTGTGTATTAATAACTCCATTTCATCTCAAGCACTCAATGAGCAGCTTGTGCTTGGTTGATGAAGACAAGAACGGAACGAGCAAACTGTATGGAGGCTTCTTTTTTACAACGAACTCTCCTCAAACTTGGAGACCAAAATGAACTTCCGGGGGAAATTCCACGAGCTTGTGTCACTGCCATAATGCAGGTATTATTATATCATAGATAACTAAATTTTTGCAGAGCGTTGGTTGCAGTCTATAGTGCTCTTCCGTGGTCCAAATACGAACGTTCTCAGAAGTGTCCGCTCGTCTCAGCTCTCTGTCTCACACGCGTTTAGTACGTGTTATGTACAGCTAGAGAATTGCATTCTTCAAATTAGACACGCTTTAATTGCATGAAATGATTTTTTCATTTGTGTGAGAGAAGAAAATATTAGGTCGTCTCACATGCAATATCGCATTTGAAATGAACGATAATAATTGCAAAATTGGTCCATCTCTATTCACCAGTCTTGGATGCTTCTTCTTCCATTTTTCATGCATGCGATCAATGTCTGGACAATGAGATGTTGCTGTTACAGTCTCGCCATGTTGTAAAAATGAAACGTGAATGATTTTCTTTGCAGACCACCAAACAGTGATCATCAACTTTTTATGGGTGCAATGGTGGTTTCGGATGGTGTTAGGTGATTTTTCTGCGTCTTACCACTGCCCAGTTCTTTTGATATTATCGGAGTACCCATTTCTTATCTCATGTTATGATTCGATTCGAAAATGGATCTCATTTGAACCGAATAGTTGATGAAGAAAACTACTCTAGACACGACGTTTCATGTGAGACAACCTAATAGTCTGATTCATAAGATGTGTTTAACGTCTCACATGAAACTATTTGTTTCCGCTGTGCTCTATAGCATATTGAATGTATGTTGAGGATAATTGTCGTAAAGATAACAATTGTTCTTGAAGTACAGAATAGCTGAGATGAAATGCACACTAGTTAAATGCATATTGACTTGCGAATGAGTAAATTTTACACCTTGCTCCTGTATTATGACAATAGAGAAAGAAAACGATTAATGTACAGGAAATGATATTCGAGAGGAGAATACTCCTCAGAAATGTCATCAGCTGGCTGACAGCTCGTGTCATGCGGCCGAGCTAATTTATTATTGCAAGTCAAACAAGAGAGAAATTTTTGACAACGAGGTCAACCTACGTCACTGACGGCTGTGCTGAAATGTTTCAGAGGGACGCGGGACTGAAGTTTAGGGCGGGTCATACATCCCTTTCCGTTCTCATCCGTGAGCTGTTAGGCCACTGATACTTCTCAATCAGAAAATATTTTTGCTAATTTTCCTTGCGAGGCTTTGAAAGATGTACTGGGTGTCTCATGAAAATGTGCATTTCACTTTAGAATCTTAGTAAATTTGCCTGATAACATGCTGCAGAAATACATGCATAGAAGAAAGGTACCATGAATTCAGCTCGCTGACCGAGGTGTGCTGATCACTATAGTAAGTGAGCTAAGTTCAGTTTCATATTAGGAAAATTATTGATATTCTAAAGCCAGCTTTGCATTTCTGTGAGCCACAATGCATGGTAAAAAAGTGTTTCGCGAATCCGTCGCAGGCAACAGCCCATGATAATGCCCTACTTGCGTCGGCGATAAAAACTGATAGCGGTGACAGTTGTCCCAAATATCAAGAGTTATCACTCTTGGACGGAATTTACTTATTAAATTTCTACCCTAGCTTCGCCGGGACGTGTAATGAATCATTTAACTTGAAGAATGGGACCCGGGATACTCGACTCGTTGCAGCGAGACGTTTTGGGGGCATGCGGCTACAGCTCAGCTAATGAAGTCCCCCTGGTACTGGTTCCTATTATTTACACTTGCAGTCAAATTATTACTTGTATTGTTTGAAGACTGCCCTCAATCTTATATCGAAGACTGTTAAACAGTCGTTGACCATTCTTGTGGAGAAAGGTGTGGAATTAACTAGACCACCCGTAACCTCTCGGGTCACTATTTTCAAGTTCCCTATGAGACTCTGATGATTTTTCCCTATTGAATAACAAATATCAGGAGCCAAAGAAAATTATTTATTCACCTTAGTCCCAAAAAACCGTAACCATTATACGTTAAAAGACCCTTATGTAATTACTACGAGATTAGCGTCAAATTTCTGCTCTATGCCTCTACAGAAGAGTGAACACCGATCGTAATCAAAGATAACGGCAAGCAAAGTGATAAGAGATTTAATATTATACTAGACAACCCGTAACCCGTTGGGTTACTTCTGTAGTCCCGTTTGAGCCTCTGCTGATTCCTCCTTATTTCCCAAACAAGTAACAAACCCAAGGAAAATAAATAATTCACTTTTATCCCAGTGAACCGTAACATGATACGATGGGAAAAAAATTATTTAATTACTGAGAGGTTAGTTTTAAATTTCTACCCTATGTTACTAATGAAGAATGTGCACGGTTTCACGCAAGATGTTCAAAGTTTTAGTGTTATAGAGATTGAGGTAGATAGATGTTTCCAAGGTTTCAAGTCATATATACCTGCTAGGACTTCGAATGAGCACGGTGAAGGACTAGTTAATGATTTAATGATTGGATAGTAAAAACTTAAAGTTTTGAACCATGACTACCTTCCTGTATTGTCATTTTTAACAATTACTAAGGTACTGGTGACCCGTTGGGTCAAATAAAATTGATCAAAATCGAACTGTATTCAGAAATATATCCTATGCACTTAAGTCGGTATCCACAATACAGGATTAAACGAAGAGTATAAATTCCGAATGTCTCCGATCCGACAGATAAACTTGTGCACGGTTTCAAGCGAGCAAGTAAGCAGGACGACCAGAGTTTTAGTATATAGATAGATAGATAGATAGATAGACAGATAGATAGAAAAATAGATAGATAGATAGATAATTAGACAGATTAGCAACACAGGGCATGATCAATAACACTCCAACTATCGTGAAAATTGTTACGCATCCGAATACTTTTCGGGTCATAGAATTATAGTGAATTAAGAGATTTTTATTTATGGACTCAACTCATGAGCTAAATAGTGGATCATGATAAGCTACTTTAAACAAGAAATAATAAACTCGCTCATTAATAAACAAGCCCCAGAAACTGGACCAATGTACTCGGGAGCTGCTCAGTCGCGCAGCGAGGTAACGACCGCGGAGACCCAAACCTATAACCTACAACTGTAGCTAAATAAATCAGAGTAGGGCAATTAAATTGCAGACGAGGCATCAAAAATGGCGCAAAGCACTCGTAAAATGTGGGCACGTTGAGGCGAGGCCTTCTTCGGAGTTAAGAAATGTGCGGGAACTGTAGATGCCACTCTCCCCTGCTGGGGGTAGGGGGAGTGTTGACTAGGTGGAGTGTCGACTAGGTGGAGTGTCGACTAGGTGGAGTGTCGACTTGGTGGAGTGTTGACTAGGTGGAGTGTCGACTAGGTGGGCACATCAGATCCCTGAACTGCAGCGAACGACTGAGGATAAAGGGTGACACGAAAATTTTGCGACAAATTTTTTAACTATGTGAAGTGCTGAAATGTAAGCTAACGCATATAATATTTTCTGATATGACAGTATTCGATAGCGATTTTGACTCAATGCAAAATCCTGTCCGCTATTTAGACAAATTATTTCAGCATGGCAACGGAAAGTCAACGGTCTGCTATCGTTGAGCCTCACCAGACAGGAAAGTCTGCGACTGAAATTTGAAAGTGTTCTCAACACAGCAACACCGCAACATCATGTCAGTAGTCGCGCAATTTGAATGTTGCCTTCAGTATTCATGATTTTTAAATTTCAGTTTTTAAAGCCAACAAATGCCAACATATTTCATCGATTAAAATATTTCCATTTTGAGCATAAAAATTATTCGACAACACTGCCATCAAGAATGCTGTAAGTTTAAGGAACAATGCACAAAAGAGACAAACACTACATTAGTCGTTGTCACTGCACGCGCAGTGGACGGTGATTTATTTTGAGCGAACTGTTCTTTGTGACGTCACGGTGACCGTTGACAGCACAGGGGATACTGCGATGGTTGTCACCGACTGTTGGTGGCAGACAGTGGTTCACACCGACTGTTAGTGGCAGACAGTGGTTCACACCGCCTGTTGGTGGCAGACAGTGGTTCCCACCGACTGTTGGTAGCAGACAGGTGTTTCTGCTGACTGTTGGTGGTAGACAGTGGTTCCCATCGACTGTTGGTGGCAGACAGTGGTTCCCACCGACTGTTAGTAGCAGACAAAGCGTTTCCTAAAATTATTTCCACCAGACAGCGTGTCTCCTTTGGTTAATTCGTCACAGCAGACAGCATGTTTCCTTCAATTATTATCAGCAAGCAACTTGATCTTTGTGACTATTGGCGGTAGACAGCGCGTACCCCTGAGCGCTAGTAACAAATAAAGCGCTCCTCTTGAGTCTCACCAGCTGTGTGGGTATGCTTCGTGAATTGCGAAAAATACTATATTTGTTTGCTCGCATGGGGTAACATTTGGACATTAAAAGCTACGACTTATCTCTTGTTTGTATATTTTCTCAAATACCATTGGCAGTATAAAAATAACGTGCTTTTAAATTGAAACAGTGAAAAGCAGCCATCCTACTCCAGCAATGTCTAAAAAGTAGGATACTCCCCTTCCTTTTTATACAGGAGCTGTAGTAACCCTGATTTCCTGACGACAGCAGAGACACAGCTCCAGACGTGCGGCAGTGGCTCACGCATTGGTGCCACTCAACGGTTCCTGGTGTTCGATATTGTGTTATATTTAAGAAGCACACTCTACGCAAGCCTTGTCCGGCGAGGGGTAGAAAGGTAGGGCGTTTTTGAAGGACTGAAAGAGAAGTTCGCACCCCATTTAGTTCGTTCAGTAAATTACACTGTTTATTTTACATACAAACTGAAGCATTCGCAAAGTACTTCTATGAGCTCCCCAGAGCCACGAATAAATCTCTATTGTTTTTTTCCAGCAAAGAGAAGGGACGGAATTTACTCCATGAGACGAAAAAAACTTAAATATTGCCAAAGTTTCTAACGGTCTAGTTGTTGTATTGCTCACTTGACATTGCTGGCCAGGCCCACAGAGTGCTACGCTAGCTGATGGCCGGCCACGCTCATCAAGAGGAAGCGCGACCACGCATTAAATCCATGTTAGGTTAACTCCATGTTTAATTAAATCCATTAAACACTTTCGCTTGATTTTGTCTCATGACACCGATAGCTCGCGCAATAAATGTGTCATTTTAAAATTGAAGAAAGAGCATTCACCATCAGACGACAGTCCATAAGCGTTTTGCAGAAATTAAAAAAAAATCTAAAATCTTTCGGCTGCAGTGATCGTGCGAACCTCTCCAGCCTCTCAGAAAAATCAGGTTCATAAATCCGGAAGTCAAAGCCTCATTTACGATTACCGCAGACTTCAAATTTGTTGTCGTTAATATTTTGATTTTGTTAAGTGCTGTACAGCTCCCGTGATTGTAATAAGAAGTAATTAGTGAAAGTCTTATTCAGTCTGGCCGTTGAAATCTTCTGAAATAACGATCTTCTTTATCTGAACCAAACATATAGCAAAGTCATTTTTCTTTAGTAAAACTCTCATTGCCCTATATTGGCTGATTGTATTTATTCGTAATGTACTGGTTTCTGTGACTCTGCCTTCATCTTAGGAGTCGCTAACCGATTTGCATCCATTTTCTTTGATAAAAATTATTCATTATTTCTCAAGTGATGAGTTGGCCCCCTAATTCTACCGAGACAAAATTCTGGACAAATCGCAAATAATACGTAGTAATAATGTAGTAGTAATAACTTCTTGTACGAGTAATGTATGTAGGGTTTCTCTGGTTTCCAATCTTGCACATAAATGTTGTAAATCAATACAGTCACGCATGACAGCAAATACATTTTAATCAAATAATTTTGTATTAAACCTTACTAATCTTATTAGTTATAGTTCACGACAATTTTCCACTTCCCGAACATTTGGGACATTTGGCGAATGTAAAATTACTTGTGCCAGAAAATTGTGTGTGAACTTTTGCTAGCTGAAGCACCATCATTAAATTAGCATCTACGCTCATTAATTTATCTTATTTAGATTAGGAACATGAGCTCTAACCGATAGCAGTTATTAACCTGCATACCAGTTTCTCAATCAACTGAATCTTTTACAAAGAACGATAATACCAATTGAAAAATTCTGATACTGTTTATTACAAATATTAACTAATTAAAATTTCTAAAATAAAAACTGAAACGAGCTAAGATATTCGACAGAGTATCCAATAACAAAAACTTTAAGAGTAAGAGAGTTAATTAGAAGAGTTAGTGCGTATAAAATTAATAATTAATGAAGAACATATTTAGTATCATACATGTATAAAATTGAAACGCAATGTTTGGACGTGTACGTCCCCAACACAAATGATAATTAGTGCCAATTACGTAATTTATGTACATAACGAACAGAGACTAGAAAATTATATTTAAATATATATGTACGTACGTATATGTAGATGAATGATGAAACGTACCATAGAATTTGCCCCAACTAATTAATTAATGTTTACATGTTTACAATGTTTACAAATGCTTACAAATGTTTACAAATGTTTCCAAATGTTTACAAATGTTTACAAATGTTTACAAATGTATACAATTAATCAAGTGAATGATCATCACACATGGAGCTACCGAACTCAATAAGTCTTTGACTATGACGGAGTGGAACACACGTGTGACGCTTAAGTGTCCGCAGCTGCGGAGGCCTTGACTATTCCGCACCACCGCCGTCATTCACGAGTTACCGCGTAGTATCAACGCGTCAAATTTTGCTCGCGTGAAAATAAACTTGGTAAATCAATCATGGCATGCCTCATAGAGTCTCTTTTTTCCCTCCTTTCTGTAAGTCAAGGTCTGCACTCCACATGGCCTTGGAAAATGGGATAGAATTTTTTCACAGAGTTCAAAAGCAATATGTATGCTAATAATCGACAACCGCTTGAGTAACCGTACCTAAATTTTTCAGAAATATATTCATAGAGGAAACCATAAGTTTCCATGCTAAACTAAACTATAATAATCACGACGTTGAAATTTCAGTTCCAAAAACGCACAGGAACATTGGATTTCGAAGATAGGAAAACACCGTGGAATATTCAGGTGATTATTTCTCTCCTGTCATGCCGAGCTGCCGCCGTTTTGCCGCGCAGGTCAATCTAATTTGTTCAGAAGAAAATGCTTCTACCTGAATTTTGTTTGATTATTAATTTACCAGTAGACGCGCCACACCAAAAATGGAAGGACAAAAGATGTTAATTTCTTAAGATGCCCGCTAACTTACAGTAAATCTAACACGAAAAATTATTATTAGTAGGATCACTGATAGGAATTGCCTTCTCTGACAGTCCGGCTGATGAGTTAGAAAAATGGACCCGGGAATTTTCTCCTATCTAAATCCTTAAAAGCGTGACGGAGAGTGGGACGGATGAACCAACCAAGCAAGCAGCACTGGGCTATTATTATACTGCATAGTTCCGTTATTAATAAGTTCTAAAATTTTCCAGAGAAGATGTGCACTAGAGGTTGACAATTTAGTCACATGAAAATTCAGGAATGAATTTCCTAACGTTTCATATGAAAAGTGTCATTGAGACCATGAATACAGCAATTGAACTGAAGATACAAACTTTCAAAATTCCAGAAGACGTTTGAGAAATTTATTTGGAAAACAAATGGTAAAATTGTTGAAATGGGTACGTTTTATTTCATATATATGAAAAAAAAATCTGCGGTAAGGGTAACAGAACTTGGCCATTTATCGTGAAAAAAACTCTTCATTGTTAAATAATTCATTGTTAGAAACAGAATGAGAACTACGAAAAAGTCCCATGATACTTGAAATAAATTTGAAAATTCGTCTAAAACTGAAATAATCATGAAGTCTACGGACTATTAGACCAGTATTCTATTTACTTTTTCACGTAACAGTTTAGGGATCAGAAGAAAATAAAAATGCGAGAACATCAATATTTTCGGTCAAATACGAATATGAACAAGGAATATTTCTTCAGATTATTTCAATTGTATTAAATACTGGCATTAGTCCAGTATTTTGACACCTTCACTTAACTCGGTCTCACGTCACCGATAGCTCGCGCAATAAATGTGTCATTTTAAAATTAAAGAAAGAGCATTCACCCTCAGACCACAGTCCATAAGAGTGGTGCAGAAATTAAGTTATTTTATTTTAGATTTTATGGGCTTAAGGAAGCTAGTGAGATAAATTTTAAATCCCCCGGCGTAAAAAACTCAATAAAGGAACTGTTCATGGAGTTATCTTTTCATTTATCAGCTTCAGTGTTAGCTTTAGCAAATGAAAAAGCATAAGAGCAATTAACCATGAAATTCACACGAAAGAAAGTAAATTTTTAGTAATAAAGAGCAGTCGAATATATCTCAGACATATCTTATGCAACTACTTCTTTCAGAAATCTTCATCAAACGACCAAAAAATTAGTAATGAAGATGCATTGTTATAGAATATTTTGGTGCAGCACAATACCTCAATAAACGAGGTTTACAAATTTGGCGTTTGAGTGTCACAAACTTTGAGCACAAATAGCAAAATTAACTCTTCAGAAAGACGGCGAGTTTGCTTGCTCCAAATCACTCAACGCATAGTTCAATAGCATTCTGGCATTGGCATTGGAGAATGATGTCTTCAAATTAACATGAAGCAACTTCAACAAATGCTCAGCCTCGATAAACAGTGACTCTGGGAGCAAAACATGACCTTCATCTTTGAAAGACTCTACTGTGTGAGCTTCGTGGGCGGCACATCACTCATTACCAACAACTTCTCGAGCGCTGCCAACACTTAACGTGTTCAGAAGTAGTAAACAACAACACAAAGTGTTGCGTACTGTAGTTAACGTAGCTCTCCACTCAAAACTTTAAAATGATCATCAAAATATCGTTTTTGGTTCGAAATAAGTAAAACCAAATGAGCAATGAGAATAATTTGCAATAAAACGCTCAAAAGCTTAAAAAATTATGAAGAAGTATTCCTCATTCCAGTAATGTTTAGTTAACTGTAATTTAACACAATCAAACTGTTAACTCTTTCGACACATTTAGCATCACGAATTGAAAAATATTCTGCGTTATAATAAATAGTTAAATGAAGCCTTAAGAATTTATTTGAAGCGATAGAGTTAATGGTGGCTCTGTTTAAATAAATGAGTTGCTCAATTGATCCCAGCCATCCTGCAGCAAAACTACAATCGGGGTGCATTAACACGTTTCTGCGACTATGTTATTTACAAAATGGCCGACCAGTAGAACACATAGCAAGAAATATGGTAAAATAATTATCATCTCGTAGCATCCCTCTTTTCTCTTCCTTTTCAGACCTTTCTTTTTCTTGATGATATGCGAGTTTCGTAAATGAGATTTTTCCACCCTTCGACGATCAGAAATTTACTTCTTAGCTTAGTTCATTGGGTCATCTTTTGGGTTGATCATAAGTACCATTCGACAATGGTATGCTAATTTTGAAAAATGTAATACATATTATTGTTAGTTTATACGCATGGCAACTCGACTGCAATCCCTTGCTATGGCCCTGGTCTGAATGTGTTCGCACATCGATCGTAAGCTCGCGTATAATTTTTTAGCGTGAATTGGAAGCTGGAAAACATCATCTCCATAGACTTTATGCTCGTGATTTTGATAGTTTGAAAATGACTCAGAATGAAAAAAAAGAATTGAAAGCATTTTCTTAAATTTTCCCGGAAAATTCTCGACTCACGAGCACATAATCTTTGTATGAATATTTTATGCGTAACCTTGGACTAGGACTCGCCTCAAGGCCGAAAGCGAACACCTACGTTATTTTACGTTGGTTCTCTAACTTCATACACTTAACAAATTTTTGCGAACACGGGTCGCACAGTCTGCCGTGATCAAATAACAAACATTTCTCACACAGACGCATAAAATGTTATTATCTTTTTCATCGCACAAGCGAATGGCCTGCGCGTAATATCCCTAGGACTAGCCTAGCGGCCCGGCCCCTTGAAGCTGATGGTTGATGCTCGGTGCTAAATTTCTCATAATAAGCGAGTCTAGGGCAGAGAGAGAGAGCGAGAGAGAGCTGATGCATGACCTAGATATGGAGGGCCTGGCTGGCCGTGTGGATGCGTAATTCAGACGGGTAACTTTAAAACGGCGGCTGGCACAGGCGGACTCGAACATCTGACTACATGTCGGCTTCATCAGACTGGTCTTTGTCTGTCTTCGCAAAATGAATGCTACAATTTTCCTGGCGTTGCGTCCGGTCGTCTTCGAAAATACTGTACTTCGATAGGAATTGATACCTGTACTTTGTATTTATGAATACTGGTACTTTTCTGACGATTATTTAAATATTGACTTTTCATACATAGAACTGGCTTTGTTGAATCCTAAAATTGCACTCGATGATACTATGAGAAGAATTTTCTGTTATTTAGCTCCATTTACTTTGATAAAACACGGAGAATACAAGGTTTGCTACAATATTGGTCGTATTTAATTTCGATTTTTCGGTGAGGTTTCTAGACACAAAACTATCCGTTACCACGGACGATGTTGGATTGAAGAAAATCATCTAAAGGTTGAACTACAAATGTTGAGTAATCCTCGCTTCATTTTCAAATGACACTTTAGAGAGATACATGGGGGGAACAACAATGTCCTTGGTGGAGAGTTCCTCTGAAATATCAACGAACGCCGGATGCATTTTTATCGACTGTTTCCATGTTCTCTAAGTGAAGGTTCATCAGAATTTTTTGGATGTTTTAAAACAGAATAGCTTTTTTACAAATTACTGAAAGGTAAGAATCAACGAAAACTACTGATTATTAAATATCTTATTGCTCACTATTACTAATGTAATAATTTGTATTGATTAGCGTGGTGTAGGGAGTGATAGATCAAGAGCCAACGAGAGATAAAGTAAACAATGTCATGGCTTAATTAATCGCATAACCGACAAACACCTTCAACTAAATGAAAATAACAATTCTTTGCCCCGAAAAAGACTTGATACACTTTGCACCGCAGTCCTGCTGTGTTAGTGCAGGTCGCACTACCAGGCTCATGATGTTCGCCTACGTCACGCCTGACTGGAGGGTCAATAAAGTTTTTGAATTCCGTGCACTACTTTTGGATCCTCCATTTCGGAATCAAAATAAATTAGAATTGATCGTCGCCAAAATCATTGTCGGGATCCACGCGCCAAGTCGTTAGAACAAGTAACGTCACACAACAGCAGTAAGCAGGCATATATTTGATGATGAGTCAGTCACTGGGAACGTGACAATGCAGTTATACACTAACAAAAACCTTACCGTAACATCTTACTTAATGTCATTTCTGTTCCGTGAACAAGTTCTACTACTGTATAAAGTTCTTTAACTTTTGATTTTAGGTAAAAGAACTTTAGGACGCAAATACGTAGCGAATAATATGAATAAAACTCTTCGCGTTTGAATTAGGGGTCAATGGGCGTCTGAGTGTCTTACGGGTGATTCCATCAGTAAAGTATCGATCAATGCCTACACAATTTATTAAGTCATCAATACCCATTAAAACATTGAAATTCATTGCGAGATAGGCCATCGACTCCTACCTAGACCTAACACTTCTTCGATCATCCATCAATCTCAGTATTATCCAGAAATATTGATTCAAAAGAAATCGCTATTGATACAACAAACTTCTCTTCGCAATAAAATATTTTTGCAGCTTGTTCCTTGATAAAGTAGTAATTGCACAGCCACAAATAACCTCGAGATAGGGACAATAACACAACTACTACAGCATTGTGCAAGCAGCAATGGTGCACTGTGCAAACAGCAGTGGTGCATTAAGAACGCTGCCTACTGCTGCGAGAAAATGCTTGAGTTGCCAAAAGAAATATCAATAGAACTGATTTAGCAATCAGTGTTGAGCAACCCTTATGCGCCCCTCGTCCGTTTTAATGGATGAGTTGCGTTACGGATGCAAATTTCCGCTTTTGTTTTTTTACGGAAGTTCTGTTTTACAGTTCAATCGGAGCGAAATACCCTCGAAGAATGCTTAACTTTTTTCCTGTTAATCAACATAATTACAAGGAAGTGAATGATGCAAACGGAATGGCATTCAGCACCCAGGCCGGGTTCGTCATGCTTGAATCTGTGCACACAGCGAAGAGGAAGCAAATAAATGCACGGAAACGACCAAGCTGATGTCTCAATCTTGTACTGGCCACACGTAAGCGCGACATGCAGTAGCGCCTTGGCACACCACCCATTTCTAAAAATGAACTCTGGGAGTCAGTGCAATCGATGTGTTGGAGGATGTCTCTATTAATATGCGCTTCAAATATTATTAGAAGAAGTGCATATTCATGAATGAATCACATGTTTCAGGGTAGATATTTTCGCCAGAGATCGGTCTGAGCAATAGTTCACTCAGGAACTCTTTTCACACACGATCGCTACGGCCGTTACCGCTGCGCCCTGAGAACTTGGCACCCCGTCGCAGAGTCTTGCCAGCCAGGGGCCGGCACTGCTCATGTTTGAGTCTTCAGTCATTTAAAGCGTTTGCTTCCCGAGAAACAACATAAACAGAAGCAGCTCGTAGAGTTACGAGCGATAGACAATCACTGTCGTTAAGAGGCCTTGCTGCATAGTATTGATAGTTTCTGGCCCGTGAACGATGTGAGAAGAAAGAACAAACTTACAATACTGAAAGATTTTCGTAGTACTGTATTCTAGTCTATCAGCTAGAAAAACCCATTATTGCAACCAGTTGCTGCGACGGAACATAATTTTCAAAGGAATAATTTGGTTGTTATTATATGATAAACTTTTGATACCTAAGTAAACACAGATTCTTCCCCTCAGAAACAGATCCAGTTCAATCTAAATATGAATTAGACCGTGAATGATATGATAAACTTGATGCAACAGGCTCTGAAAATTTTTTAAGAGCAGGAAATAAGAATTGATAATTTCTAAATTATGATATAGTATCAGGTTACATTTAATTTTTGTATCGAAAGCACTAAATTTACCGATAAGGACTACTGAGTCTGATAACGACCGGCTGACGTCAGCCAATGGGAACCGGCTTGACGTCAGATTGAATTTCATGTATGAAAACAGCTAATTTTCTAACTTAAAAACTATCATTTTTAATAAGTGGCGAAGCATTATGGCTTTGATGCAAATCTACTAACAAGGCTCTGTGTTATTTACTATAAAATAAGTTCTTAAAAAATTAAATATACACTGTGGAAATTTTTTAAGACCTCTAACTTTCGAAACTTGTTATGGAGCCTCACTGATTTTGGCATCGTAAAGGTTTAACCTTGAAAACAGATTTTTTGAAATTTATACACGGGTACATACTAGCATTGGAGCCAGGAATAATATTCAATTAACACGACCAAAAGATTACAGATTCATCAATACATCTCTGCCTCTAACAAGAGGCCCTCTGCGCAAACGGATTCAAGCTGTCTGCTATTTGAACTGTCAGCTGTTATGAGCTGTCTGCTGTGTTGAGTTTTCTGCTGTTTTGAGCTGTCTGCTGTTTTAAGCTGTCTGCTGTATTCAGATGTCTGCTGAGCTGTCTGCTGTTTTAAGCTGTCTGCTGTATTCAACTGTATGCTGTTTTAAGCTGTCTGCCGTATTCAGATGTCTGCTGAGCGCTGTCTGCTGTTTTGAGCTGTCTGCTGTATTCAGCTGTCTGCCATTGAGCGAAGATGTTCGCTCACTCATCACATTTCAAGGGCCGAAGTTTCCTCGATCGTGATAAGCACCTGTTCCTACGTGAGTCAACCGACTCTATTTAGGCCACAAAGACACCTTTTCTGTTTCGAAGTCGAACGTTTTGTGCCCTCATAGCACGCCTGAGGCTTGGTCGTCATGTGGCGGGCGGTGAACTAAAATTGTATTCCATATTTCTGGGGTAAGGGGTAACAAAAATTTTAATGACTAACGAACATGAGAAAGTTTTATTTATCACTTATTATATATTGTTTTACTTTTAGGCAGTTTTCCTCAGGGAAATTTCTTATTTTGCTTATGAAAAATTTCAGTGATTACGAATCTTGCATGTAAATTTCATATAATACTTTCAAGCATCGCCTCTCCAGACACTCCCACTGCTTGTATCCGATTTGTTGACTCATACGAGTAATAAAAATTTACTTTCCTTTTAAAATATACCTTTATATCTTCTTTCACTATTAATTCATTCCAATGCACCACAACACGCACTTAAGAGGTCATCGATCTCAAGCACTTATCAACCATATGACGTACGGAGGAAAGCAAGTAAAAAATACGATTGGAATTACATAATGACATCATATAAAATGAGACGCGTCATGGTACGTAGGGAGGAGCATGCGGCTTACAAGAATGACGAAGAAAGAACAAGTTGACTTCGTTGCAGCTCGCAGGACTCTCACGAGGCTCACAAATTTCAAGTGATTTGATGAAACAAGAACGATGTAAAAGAATGGTCCTCAGTGAGGCTTCCAAACGTCAAAATAGGTTTCTTTATCCTTATAACTTAACAACAAAGACAAGTGACCCCACACGAAACCGTTTCATAAGGTTACTGCGAGTTTATCGTAGAAAGCTTAAAGCAAACATACGGAAGAAAATAATTTGTTAGCTATAAGGTTTAAGTGACCGGGTGTTCAAACTGCTACACACCTGACGTCACTGAAGCTCATCTGAATCGCTGGCGTACACACTCGTAAAATGTTCTCTCAACAAACTTTTTCGACCACCCGCTGGTGTGGCGTCTATGAACTAGATCAGGTGAGTGCGCCAGGCCTCATTACCAGAGCAAATACTAATAAAAATTTTACCCAATTGGAGCAAGCGGCTCAGAGCACACGTGTGATTTTTGAGCATGTGCTTTAGGAACCTCTTTCATTCGGCGCTCACCTTCATACGTTCAAGGTTGTGTTCCTCTGAGTGCCAGCGCTGTCATCATCATCGATTAAGCCCATCAACAAACACTCAGGACAGTATGTGACAGTCCTCTAGTAAATAATGCATCAATGATCTTTGATGGCTACTGCTCTGGGCCTGAGCTATCGATTTGTTAACAGCTGTTTCGTCAGTTTAAATATCGACACATATGACGATAAGTGTTTCCACCTGTTCACCTATAGTTGAACATATTCTCGACTGATTTTACCTCTTATCACGTATTCCTGGGTCTTCTGCGGATGGTGCTGTATTTATCGAATAATCTCTTTGAATGAAGGTCGTTAACTGCTTTGTTTCACTTCCAGCCTAAGGTTATATCATGTTTCAACGCTGCGGAGTTTGATGAGCGGGAGAATAATCGTAAAAATAAATTATTTTCACAGTTGACGCTCTTCGAACGTTGAGAGGAAAAGTTTAGATTAAGTATACAATAAATTTTACTCTTCAAAAGTTTTCTACCTATGCATGATTGTTGTCTTACCCATGCATCAATGCCGATGACTATTTAGCGTAGGTTTACATAGTTTGCACACTAAGTTATTAAGGTTGAAATCTATGCGTAGTATATTATGAATTCTATTTAGGGCTACAGAAGTGATGGTGAAGGATGCATTGTACATTTATGTTAATAAAAATTTGCATAAAAGGGTGCAGGAACGGTACATAAAGCTTACATAAAAAGGTATGAACACTGTACAGAAAGTTATACAGTAAACTATAATCTCCATCACCAACGAAAGAGTAGTTTTAAAATAAACTACGCATTATATCATGAACTTGTTTCACAATCACTATTGACTGACATCATTGGAGATCTCACTCTTACATGCCTTCGGAACAGATTTGTGAGCACAATACTCCGGGTTGGGTTACAAGTCAAAAAGATTTTTATAAACGGTCCATGCCATGATCTTCACTGACTGGATAATGACAAACTTAATCCCGCTTCAGGATACTTGTTGCCTAAATCTTCTGCAATGATGAGTACTTCAAATACCTTTGTTTAATTTGAAATAAAAACCTATGACAGAGGTAAGCTACCGGTGGTTTTCAGAATTAAAATTAAAATTCAGATTCCTCACTAAGAATTTATGGAATTTAGTCCGCTTCACAACGCCCAAACTACCTTTCCAAGGGAGTGGAGCAAAGCGCAAAAGGAACAGGGCATTCAAGCCAAACTCCCACACAGATTTCTTGGATTGCTTTAGCCGTTGTAAAGACGAATGGGCGGCAAAAATAGAAATTATTTTAGTTCTTGGGTGTTGTTTTAAATGTGAAAAGAAATTTTGACGAAGAATGAGCCCGCTCAGTAAACAAGCCATAGGACGTTTTGTGCTCTGAAAGCGATTTATCGTGATCACAGGGGCTCGATTCCTATTTTGATGTCGCATAAGTCATTCAAGAAAGTGAAAGCAAAATCGCATGTAGTTTAGTCGCTCAGGTCCTTCATGAAAAGAACTGTTGGCATTGTGATTTCTATAATTTTGAAGGCGTAACGCAGTGAAGCAGGGGCCCACACACCTGATGTCGACCAGCGAGCAGCTCAGGGGGCTCAGCGCAGACTCCGGTGCCGGAGGTCTCGTCCAGGACCATGGCGGTGCGGGGAACACGAACTTAACTAAATTCCAAGTTTATTTGTGCAGTTCACGACACGACATGGTAGAATTTCAACAGACACTCATGTCTCGTTTCTGCATCGTTAATATTTACGCACACTCTCGGTTTCAGTCTGAAAAAGAAATAAAAGTTACTAACATGAAGGTGTGTTGCAATACTTTTTTTTCAAGATACAGAAATATTTCTTCAAAGGAACATATTTCCACCATACGCTCAGCTCTAATAGTTTCCGTGTTTTCAACGTAGTTTTGGTGGAGAGGTTGAGAACAACTGGGACGCTTATTTTCTTTGAAGTCTTTCTGAAAACAATCGATATTAGTAAGGTAAGAGGTGTGAAGCGAATTAAGGATTGTCTACCATAAGCTAAGTAAATGATTCTTATGTGTAACTCCTCAGATTCAATTAGCAGATCCCATGCCTATTCAAATATCACATTCTCAGTCTCACATCGCTCACATAAGTACTAACATAAAAAATGAGAACATCATACTTCAGATTTCGTAACTTTGTTTCACCTATAAATATTGTAATATTTTTTCTATACTTGTACAAATAATTCTAAATTTGAAAATCAACGCTGTTAATATTTGTACAAATCGAATGAGAATAGGAATCGGAAGCGTATTTTATGAGTTTCGTCTCATTTCAATCTAGCGTCTCCAGTACTTTCGAGTTCCCTTTTATCGTTATTTCATACTCAATTTACAAGTTCAAGTACAAGGGTAAAATTCATCAGTACCCTATAGCGTGCATGTACGTATATTTAAGTCTGTTGCATTGCCTCACCCTCATTCATGCCTGGAGTTGATACTACTGAGGTTTCTTAATTAGAATTGGAGCAGAGTGATGCTACCAGTTTTCTGGCTGCTTTAGAAGGGTAATCATGACCATTTTGAAATCAATTTACATCCATGAGAAACAAAATCGACTACGGTAATCTAGTTTCTCATATCAGAACGTGATTCATGGATTGAATTACTAGGGTTTTTGGCAACCAGCCAGCAATTTGCACCAGGCACCGAAACCTATGATCGGATAGTTGTTTTTTACATGATGATACTCTTGCGCATACTGCCAACAAAACGTAAACTCCATACAACAAATAAATCTTAAGATGCTGGAACATCCTGCCTACAATCCAGAATGTTTCACTGTTATCTTTCCAGACATTTCAATGGGGTTTTGGGAGGTCGATGCTTTCCTCTTGATAAAAAAAGGGGCATGAGGCCCTTTATAAATGAATGAATGACCTGCAAAAACGGCCTTCTTAGACTGAATACACTTCCTTTTAAACCGTTGAATAGCCTGTATCCAAAATTAAACAGATGACGATAAATATGTCGATGTAAAAAATGATTAAAACGCATGTCGAATATTTTTTGCTTTTTTAACGTAGCTTTTCAATTGTTGAAGGGAGATAGAAAAATCGAGCTTCAAAATCATGAACTACTGAAAGCAGCTCAGTCTGTGTCTGTCTTATGAATGTTGCCATAAAAGCCCATCCAGATTTAAGTATTGCTAAATTGATAAATAAAAAAGGAAAATCTAGCTTCATTGCTTTAAGAAATAGTGTTCGTACGCACTAACTTATTTTTCTTACCGTCAAATGATTGCCATATCTTTATACATCCTCTCTATCCTCTCTTATAGATAGATAGTGATATGATTATTAAATACAGAGTAAGTGAATACAAGAGCATATACTGCAACGGAAGTACCTTTTGGATTTTGTTGTTGTACGTAATTCCTGTAAAAAGGTTATAGATTATTTTACAGCTTTGTGAAAGCCTTGCCTTGAAATGCGTTAATGTGTAGATCCCTTTCTACGGGCTCTTTGTGAGGCTTCTTCTCATCTTATGAAATTGCAACTGTGTCTGTCATTGACAGACACAGTTCCTTTGTGAGTCTCCTTCTCATCTTTATTTGGCACTACCGAACTTGATGATGTACACGAATTAAATGTTACATAACATGACTGTAATTCTCTGTTTAGCTTGATACTACGGTAATTAAAAATCGAACAATGTCCATATTTAGTGTATGCATGTTAAGTTGTATTTGAAGTAGGTCTTCAACATTCATACCGCTCTATTTCAAGCGTACTACAAGATGTACAGAGTACGATCTTAAACAAAAAGAATGTTTCTAGGAAAACTCTTTGAATTGTAATGGGGATACAGTTTAAGAACAAGAAGTAAATGCAGTTTATAGCTTGCCAACATTATGAGTATCAGTATCCTAAAATATCATCAATGAAGGCATCACATATAATAATTTCAAGTCAATATTATATGGATCAGCACTTATCTCTAACAAGTGATTCTTTATCAAAAGAGTCACCCTGCCATTTCTTTGAACCTATGTAAGATGCGTTTCAGAAGGAGAGCTGCTCCTGATCCTGGTCTGATCCTCAGTCTTGATGTTATTGTTTTTCTTTCATCTCATGTCAACCGAAATTGTCCGCTCTCATTGGTACGGAACTAAACATCACTGGTGTCATGACTGCATCCGGTACTGGGGACCCAAGCTAGATGCTGCTTTGACAACAACTTCCAACTTCTCAGGATAACGCTCTTTTGCTCGATTTTTTTGTCGTTATTTTAAACTGAAATAACGAGTTTGTAAGCACGAACAAACTTTGCTGGAGCATGAGAAATTCCTCACAAATTTGTGTGCCCTAGTGTTTTTATCCATTTCTTTACACTTTACATATTTAAACATAGGGCAGCGAAAAAGTTAGACAAAGTACTTCCACTGACATCTTCCAAAAGTATAGGAAACAACGGTTTAGTTGGTCATCAGAAAGGACTAATTAATATGCGAGTACCTGTAAAAATCAAGCTATGCTGATGTTATTTTCATGGTACAAAACAATTCTCTTTACTGCATACCTAAGGCGCTACTTTTATCAACATAGCTTCAGAGCTTGTTTGAGAAAATTAGCCTTTACTTTCGTTGTAATCTATAATATTCTAAACGACCTGAAAATGTAGCTCAACTCAACCGTCTACATGAACTAAAGTATCTCAGAGCTCGTGATGTTTCCGGTAGCAGAGTTCGTTATTAAAATCTGAGTAATTTGTTGGTTCAAATATATGCACGCGCTGAGTTAAACAAAGAATGGAAAAAAATTATTGAAGCTTCTGTTTGTATTCCTGAAAACTTTCATTCTTTTATTTTTTGGAAGTTATTCATGGAAGAATATTCCCAAGTCGTCTCATATCATGGCTCAGATTAATTTTGTCCTTGTCACTTATTACCACTTAACTTCGGCCAGAACGAGACCTTCACTTCAAAAGAATTGATGCAAGGACGATAATTAACAATACCGACGGATGCGAGAGAATTTCTCTTAAAATCTAAAGAAGCTCGAGAATATTTACTAAAAAAGCACGCAGTTAATTAACGTGTATTTTGACATCTTTCTTGTCTTTCCCTTTTCTAATCCGAAGAAGTACAAATAAATAATTTTACTAATTAATGACTGAACTTAGCTTAGACCATGAAACAAGGTTTAAAAATTGAATTTATCTGAATCATATTTTCAAATACAATTGGTCGTAACCCTCCGTGCTTTTTCTCATCTGGCTGACATATTATTGACCCGGAACAAATTCTTTAAATGGAATTTGTTCCTATTTACAGTACGAAGGTAAGTCTATATTATTTCCAGTTGGTCAACAAGAGAGAACTTCCCATCAAGTCATTTTTGCCCAGTGTTCCTAACAGTCGATTAGTCCAAGCTCGAAATGAACTCGTGAAACGCATCGCTCGGACGCAGGTGATGGAAACTGACGCAGGAGCCGAACTGGGTCACGCTCAAGAAAATAATCCTCAGTTGGTCACGGGGGAACATTTTCGGTTCTGGACAAAGGGGAAAGTCCGAAGTCAGACTACGAATTCCACTAACAATTATTGCTGGCCATCAACAAGAATGAACATAAAAAATAGGAATACAAAATTCAACGAATCCGATTCCATGCGTGCGAGGTGCAATCAATATATGTACATGTCCCTTTAGGCATGATTGTTTGTTAAGTGTTTTAAGGAAAATTTCAGGAACGGCAAATTTCTTCTTGATTGCTATGACAGTTTGGCGCACTTTCAAAGTTAATGCAGATTTCTATGCTTCAAATATCTACTAAAAAGAGTAAAGGGTACTTGAGTAAAACTGAAGCGATGCTTTAAAGCAATGTTAAATGCAGGCCACAAGGTGCATGTGGGTGCGTGTCGAGGACTTGATGTGAGCAAGAGACAAATGGTCGTCTGCACTGGGACCCAAAATATTGCCTCCAACAATTGTCGCCAAATAAGGCTCGGATGTCCTGGTCAAAGTGTTTTGTAGCGTGAAATGAGCTCGTAGGCGAAGGAAATGTTTATGAAAGTATGCTACAAGTGACAACCGAACTAACGAATCACTGTACGTATTAATAAAAAAGCAGGGTTGTCGTAACCTACGAAATATTAGAACGAGGAAACAGTGAAGGTTTATTGTTTCTTGGATATTGTTTCGACGACTTACCGATGTCAAATTACTTTCAGTTTTTCATATTTCCATTGAATTATCACATCGCATATCAAAGCAACTCGTTATCACATCAAAGTTACTCGTCTTGACAATCTTCACACTTGAGTTCAAAAAGTGAATCCTCCACATGATGTATGCTAATATTATTCCCCGTTTCCTACGCTCGGACAAATTCACGTATGTTTTTATCGTTGAAAAAATTATTATGAGTTAATTAAAGTGAAACAACCTCGAGCCAAACCAAAGGGAAGCGCAAGTTTCCTAGCTGAGCCCCTGACAACAATTGACTTTCAACAATTCAATAATATCCTCACAGCAGAACAGAAAAAGAAATTCTTACGATTGCGTGGATGATGATACAAAGGTGTGATATTTTCACAGCAAATCGCAATTAATGAAAGCGAGTGACGTGTAACGGGGGCATCTATTAATAATAATGGGATTTCCTCAGTAGCATTTCTGGACGTCCACCGCCCAGACGATCAATGTGGCGCCACGTCCACTGTCAGCTGTGACAGACTTGCAGGTAAAATTAACGAGTTTGTTACAGGGAGACGTCGGCAGTCTCGCTCAAAGATATCTCCCTAATTGGCACCAGCTGAGCAAGTTTCAACGTCAACAACAGATGTCAATATTTTCACGGCAAGTGACCTTCGATAACTCAAAAAATATTAGAGCTCAAGATCAATCGTGGGAGAAAAAAGTAGCACTTAGATCATGCTGATTATTATTTACCTAATTATGAAAATGAATTGGTATATTCCAAGCATCATTTTTGCATATTGCGTTTCACACTACCACTGTGTTAGTCGAACCCTCTAAAAACATTTATAAACGCACATTGTATCTCTTTACTCCCACATTTTGTATGATTTTTTCTTTTAAATAGTAAAACACAGGGGAACATCGCTCATAAGCTATATTGAAATATATGTCATATCGCATGATCAACAAGTGACAGTGTTATGCATTTAGGTAAAGCAATGCCTCCGTCATAACGCATGCTCAACATGGCAGGTAGAATCAGTCAGAAAAATACAGTTATACAACTTCTGACAAATAAGCAAGGATTCTCAAGAGTAATGTCTTTAACTTCTGCGTTAGTATTACTTATAAAGTTTAGGCCGCCCCAAACAAGCACCCAAATTTTGCAGGATGCTGAAGCTTGCCTGAACCTTGGGTGATGTAAGGTATGGTAATGAAGCACTAGGTACTCTTCATACATGGAATGATCGAAAATTAACTATTGAAACATGTTCTTTCCTCGTTTTATATTTTTTCTGCATGAAACATGAGGGATTTTTATTCGCACTTGAAATGATATCCAAAGTAAAGCCACCGGAGAATCTGGCAGCCTAGTTTTGAAAAATAGCCCCATGCAGACTTTATCATTTTGTCATCAGGATTTACAGAAGTTATTTAATCTATTAAGCATTAATAAAATAAGAACTCTACTAATGCCTGTGGAATCTATCGCTCCAAATTGAAATGAGTGACCGTGTAGGAATTGAACCTAAAATGACACTATCTGTTCAGTCAATACCGCTACTGGCATCTTAGGACTGCTGTAGAATCAATTCAGTCGATGAAAAACAGCACAAATGTTTTCATCAATAAGAACATTTACTTTCACTAATTTTCGCTGTGACGAAATCATCCACTCGGCAGACAATGATAAACTTTCCTCTTGAAGTCCGAAATCGATTTTCAAGCGTCACTTGGGACACACCCAAATCTTTCGACGCTACTGAAGGCAAAATCGACTCAGTACCAAATAAAAAGATTAAGTGTGAGCTTTAAGTCTTTGACCTTCAAATGCTCTGAACAGAAAAGTCTGGCTCTGCTGTTTTCAAGGTACGGGATTTAGTGTTCACGGAGAATTACGTTTCAATGGAGGTAAAGTTGTTTGTATATGTGACGCTGGCAATCGAGAAAAATTACTTAGAAAGAATTCCTTGACCGTTTCGATTGCGGCCTCATTTTCCTTATGTAATAGAGCGTGTGCCTGGACATCAGTGACGCATTAAAATATCGTCATTTTAGTCCGGATGCTTCTCAAGTTTCTATTATCTGCTCAAGAAACTTATGGAATATTTTATGCATTTAGGTCAAGCTAAGGTATCAAGCATGGCCTTCTAAAAGTCCCTAAGCCGAATTTTCCCTCTTTGAAACACTTCCTTCATAATTTTAATAAATTGCCCTTCTTATGCCAAGTGGCGAGCTGAAGTTGAGTTTTTATATTAATTTCCGAGCACTTTACTACCGTGATGATGTGAAGATAATGGAAGTTTTTTCATTCTGTAACGTTTATTGTTTTGTATCAGGTAGCCTTTTGTGAAGTTTTTGTTTTTATGCTCATCAGGGTGAAATCTGCAACTATATTTAAGTTTCCTTGTTTATCTTTGAAAAAATTACGTCAGAGTTGTGGTGAGGACCTTCCTCATGATATAAAAACACAGCAATGCACATGGACGAAACTCCAGCACGAGAGCAGGATCGACCGAGGCCATGTTTTACTTTGAGCTAAACGTTCGCCTGGATAATAGTTTCTATCCATACCCAAGAAATGCTTGGAAAAAATATACTTGTATTGGAAATTCAGTATTTTTCCGGTTACTCATTTCTGAACATCGACGCTTTCTTTCAATATTAGTTTCTCAGATTTTCAGCTAGAAAAAATTATAAAGTATTGTACACTTCCAGGGCTAACGACCACAGAAGTGTTGCTGTTTGAGAGAGAATATGATTTTTCCAGGTTACCATTTCTGTGAGGTCCATTCGCCTACATTGGCGGTTGTATATTATGGAAAAAACATCAACAGAAATATTAGTGATTGTACCGGACGGAAGGGGAATGTACTATTCTCTAAGTAACGGAGTATACACATTTTTTGGCATGAATAATTTCGTGATTATACACGAGTATAAGGTGCATGAATAAATTTGATTTAATAACAAATACTATTGTAAGAATTCGCTTGCACTACTGAGTCTAATATGAGGATTTATTAAATATTTCAGTACTACCTAGTTACACTGCAACGAGCAATTTACTTCGTAGCTCTGAGAGCCTACTGTCTGCGAACCCACTGCGAGCACTTCTTGCCCCACGTTCAAAACTTCATTACTTCTTTCTGAAAGTTTACCGGTAGTTCTCAAAGCTTTCGATTTTTTCGGCAGAATGTTTATGCAAACTAAACTTGTTCATAGTACTATTTCAATCTGATATTCTCATGTATATAACAAGCTCATTCGAACAAACTTTCAGCTGAGAGCATTTTTTTACTCAATTTCATTACCTCCTCTTGGTGTGGTATAGACTGTACCACACATGTAGAGTATCATGACAAGTAAAAAAAATCATACTACTAATCGTCTCGAATTGTTTTGAATATTGTATCAAATCTGTCGAGTAAATTTTTGGCAAAAATTAACCTCAGTAACAGATTAAAAGACAAATTTCCAAGACTTCATGAAAAGGCCTTTCAGTGTTCAATGGTGACCTGGATTTGCTACTTGTGCATGATTTATCGTATGTATAACATTCATGTATGGCTGCTACTTGTACACACATGTACAAAAAAATATGCGTATATTCATGTGGGCGGAAAACAAATTATTTTGCAACATTCATTATTAACAAAAGTCATTGATTATCCTGTTCTTGGTCTTCAAAAATAAAATATGCATTTTTATGCATTCCCGAACATGGAGGACGCACTCTGGTGTGCGCGACAAACTTGCGGTGTTCCCTGAAGGACGACGAATTTGACTTTCACAACACTTCTGCATTCTCAATTTTGAAGGTATGCTTTTACCACAAGTATTCACGAGGCACAATGTATGAAGATGTGATGCAATATGATTTAGTCAAGAATGTATTAATTTCGTTCTCTGATGGCATAGGACTTGGGTAGAAAATTAAGTCTCCGGTTTGCTATCTATTTTCACCCCAGTGGATGTTCTTAATTTTTCATCAGAATCCTTGTATAGTGTACATTTTTGAGGTCGATATTATATTGCTTACATAACTTCATAGACTGTCATGAACGCTGACACAATTGTGTTCACATTTGAAACTCACATGTAGTAAATCCTGGAGGGTGCATATGAGATTGAACATATTAGTAACGGCGTTTGCTCGGCCATTCATTCAAGTTACACTTAGAGAACTTACGTGCGCTAATTCAAGTCTCTCAAAAATATTCGAACACGAAGCCGAACGAACTTGAATTTCATATAATTTCAAAATGGGATCAGTCACCGAATTGGTCAACATATATGAATAAAGATAAAGGAACTTATGGTAATAAATCAATAAATAATCACGAGTTTTGCATTTTTAATTAAAGTTGGAAGATCAGGTGATGTCATCATGGCTTATGAGTCAATACCAGCTGGACTGAGATCATAACTCTGAAGCCCAGGAGCTAAAAACCTAAGTTTTGTATTTCGCTTAGCACACATTCTCATTAAAAGACTCAAAAATTAGGCATAATGGACAAAAAATTGGTCCCGAAAGATTCGGGTTGACGGTGAACATCAGCATAAGCCAGTGACTTTATCAGGTAATCAACACCAACCAGAAATTTAAAACGGACACGCTTTGGAATTTTTGCGTTTTCTTTGATCATTAAATTGATCTATATAGAATAAAATATGGTATGGGACCGGTAAAAACGAAACAAAACGAAGTTTTTACTTAACACAGAAGCCACAAGGGCTATCGCACACCTGGATTACAATGAGCACACTAACGACTCTTTTAAATTCGTGGGAACTCTAAAATTGCCCGACCTTTGTCAATTTTTGCTGGGAAATTTAATGTCTCAAACCATTAGAACAAGCAGTGACCCAAATCTCCATGGAACAATTTCTGCCCTATTCCGACCCCATGGTCATGTTACCAGAAATTGCAATAAACTTGCACATAATTATTACTCACAAGCTAAATTCCACCATTTCATACTCTTTGCAGGCAGTAAATTTTGGAATTCCATTCCTCCGAACATACATCAAAATACCTCATTTAAATCGTGCTCTGCATACAGACGTAAGTTAAAATGAGCGTTGATCTTATATGCTGCAAATTTTTTCCTATCGAATTATTAAAACGCCTGACGCACTGAAGAAGGAATGTGCGAAGGAAGATACAAGTGGATTTATACATAGGTAGAGGAACCTTCGGTTACGACAAGGGTGACATGGCGACAGTGAGAACCGTGTGTCACGTCCAAGTGGTTATGCTTTTCTGACGAGCGTTCGAGTGTTGTGAGGTCCGCGGTGAGTGAAAAAGAAAGTATCACAGTAAGAGCAGAATGTGGCATTAATGTCCCGACACTGGTAACGTCACAATAGTCCGACATCGTGAAATTATTGCTGGTGCAGTCATGCAAACCGTATTTAAAATGCGGAGAACATTATCACTCTAACCTCCTCATTTGAACTCTCACATTTCTTCAGGAGATCTTAGTTTACCAAGGCCTTGGTTTACAAGTTTGATTATAGGATAAACTATGGCGAGTCCTTTTCAAGATATCACTACTTTATTCACATTAGAATCTAATATCATCGCATTCGTATCTTTACAATAGTACTGTTGATAAAATAGACTCCGACAAGTCCGCTTCAAGATATTCTATTTTAGTAGTAGTAGAATATAACGTTGGACACGTCACCCAGCATTTTCAGCTGTGTGTCGTTACGAATTCGCTTGTGGCCTGGAAGTTGTTATTTCTTTCATTTCATTCACTCGCTTACAAAAGTTCACGTCATAAGAACACGTCACATCAGACACATAAAATATAAATGAAGAAGAAATCTGTCGTCACAATTTCAATGTATAAAGTTAGTTTCGCTTCTCGTGACTGATCATAGAACTCAAAACGAAATGTCTCAAATGGATATTATACTGGAAGGAGATGCAACTCCGTGAGAACGGTAGAGTAACATGAAACGTAAGGGTATGAGAACTGTGGCGAGAAGGCAAGTTGCATAATTCGAGCAACGTAAGAGTCCTCGCACACACGACTTGGCAAGCTCTCACCACTCCTCAGCACAGGGACAACCCACCAACTAACTCCGTGCGCTTATCCCGCTGTCATTTGGCAACACTGCCACACAGGGACAACCCGCCAAGTGACACTGCTTCTTCATCTATTGCTCTCACTCAGTAAAAACAGACGACCACCACTTGCAGCTTTAGCTAATTACTAAAAGTCATCTGTACAAAGATAAAAAAAGACTTGGCTTAAATCTAGCAGAGAACAAAAAAAGTATTCGCAAATGAATTGTTCGAATTTCTACTGCACACGGGAAACATGATAACACTACAGCGCTCTGATAACTGGTGTTAATCGGATCTACTTCCACGATAATTCGTGTTAGCTTTCATTTTCAACGAAAGTAAAAAGTTATTACGCAAGCGAATAATTGAAAAATTTCAGTCGAACTAATAACGCTATTACGTTTAACCGCCGTTCTCGACCATCTAGAACCCATCTGCATTAGAGATAAGAGAAAAAAGACGATATCGTGGAAGATACGTAAAAGACATTGTGTAGTACTACACTCGTAAAAAAGAACTAAAAACTTAATAATTCCTTGTTAATATTTCCAGTTAAAAAATTATCAAAGGAAATCAACAGTGAAAACGAGTAATTTAAGTAACAAAGCTTATACGTTTCGTACACATCTTGCGTGTTTACGCGAAAAAATAAAAAAAAGCAATAAATTTCGATTTATTTAGGAGTGATAGAGAAATTTTTGGAGCGTTAACATTTCTAAAATAAAATGCGCGTGAGCCATTTGATTAATGTGCAGCTGCGCTCTCATTTATTGCAGTTCGCGGAAAAACACTCTGGAGAACATATTTTGTTTCTGATTGCCTTGACCCCGAGTGTGTGACGTCATGGCAGGCCATGTATTTATGACGGTGAGAAAGTTTTTATAGCCGAGAAGAAGAAGCACTCACTCCCACATTGTCATTGCTTTTAATAAATGCTACCCCGATGTAGCGCTCTAAAGCATTGGGCGTAACACAACACAATAAAATACAAAAAATGACAAGATCCGCGTCTTGAAAGTAATTGTGTGAGATGTACAACTAATGGACAAACTCAATTACAGCATCCTTGCGTGCTCGACTGTGTCAGCTAACAAAAAATGAACCTGTGGTGCAACGTGGGAATGTTCACAAGAAAGCGAAGCGTTATGCAGGAGACAGATAATCTGCTTCCTGAGGGCTGGAGATTTGGTATTAAAAATTAATATAATATAATAATATAATTTAATTAAAAAAAATTAAAAATTCTGGAAAACTTGTGTTTACGTTGATTTCTTTCCCGCGTCGGTCATATCGCAACAGCCACTTTTTCTTATAGTTTATTTTTTTAGCTGGAAGTTTGAACCTGTGTTCGGAAATTTTGATAGGCAGGTTTGGACGAGAGAGAATCAGAAATGTGTATGTATATTACCATTACTACCATTATCTTAGCAATTATCACTGCTATAGCACAGTTGGTATAAAGTTCTGGAGTTGGACAATGGTTAAAAATTATATGAAAGCATTATTCTTCAGTTTCCAAGTTCATTGTTGGTATATTCATTTCACATTCTTATCTGCTTATGTACTTCCAATAATAAATCAACAATGGCAGCTAATTGTGAACCTTACAACTAGCGAGATCTAAAAGAGGATAGCATTTATGAATAGCCAGTAAAGAAAGCATCATACTGTGGGCCTCCCTCTTGAAAATGAGTGTAAGATTTAGCAACAATTTTAAAATTAGTGAAGCAAACGATCATTGGCTAGAAGACGCAGGAATAAACAAAATCTCCCGAGACCGGCCAGCAATTTCCACTGAAATCAATTGACTAACACTGCACCCAACGTAAACAACTAACGGAACATCGCCCGACTCCCGAGAAGATGTTGATCAACGTTTCGGTTGTCACTTGAAGTGGACGCTCATTTGAGAGTAGAGTTGGTTTATTTCGCTCACGAGAAGATGCATTCCTGGTCGAGTAGTTGGCAGCGACCGCGCCGTCCCCCGGGCATTGCTGAAGGCCGCGTCCACTGCAGCCGCACTCGGCGTCTGCTTACCGCCGCCGCTCAGGGCGTTAAAAATTTTGTTGCCACTTTGATGTTGCGTTGTGGTATTCCTTAACATGGTAACCAATGTCAGAGAAGCCTGGTGGCATCATGCAAATTAATCTCGAACGATCCCAAGTATGTATTTAAAAAGAATAAAAATAAGGATACCTCCAGCACACATAACCCTAGTCTTAATGTAATAAAGACATTGTATGGGTGTCACGGGGTTGTCAGAGTAGGTAGAATAAAAAATTGAATTCGCAAATAGTAACACTAGGCAAGAAACATACTCATCGATTAAGTATCCACAGTGAGAGCCATACATCAGGTTCTTACCAAGCGGAATTGTTTTTTATCTTTGTTCACAGGAATAGAACACACACGTACTGGCAGATTTATACTTTTCTCCCGTAGGAAAATAAATTCTCAAGCAAACCATCTTCACTTATTTTGTGTCTCTAAGGTGCGACGCAAATCATTCCGATCAAGAGAACGCAGCTGATTTGTTTTGCCGCGGCTGCAAATTGAATTCATTGAATCACAAATCAATTCCCTGAAGGGTCTGACCCTGCCCCCGTTTCGCCAATTGTATTGTTAAGCAGTGCAGTTCCCTGGTGAATCTCCTCAGACGTTCCATCACTTCCTGATTTAGGGAAACTTTTTTTGACATGATGTCACCTCATATCGCAGCATCTACATCTCTGCCAACTATAGAAAGATTATTTTACCTTAGATTTTAAATTCCTAACACTTTCAAACTTATGTTATGTGGAAAAAATCAGCTTTGAAAGCTAATTACCACGTCACTCAATACACGAATGCGCAACTTCCTACTGTGAAGTCATGTGTTCGAGAATAAAGAGTACCTCTTCGTTGTTACGCGTGTAATGCTACAACGAACATTAGGAAGACGTCCATTAGGAACACGTCCAATAGGAACACGTCCATTAGGAACACGTCCAATAGGAACACGTCCATTAAGAACTCATCCATTAGGAACACGTCGAGCGCTTCCCCCTGTGCCACAGCGCTGCGCCAAATACGGAAGGCCGGCGACCTGCCTCGTTACTTCAAATTTCCCCTAGCAAATTCAAGGTGCCTGGCGCTTGGCAACAGTGTCGACCTAAAGCCTCATGTCTTTTACGAAGAAGTGGCTCAGTTTGTTTAGCTTCGAGCTGCTTGTTTGCCGTCACAAGCGATGAGTTTCTTCCTGACCGAGTTATGATCGCAGGTTTGCTTCTTCAACCTGAATTTGAGGTGAGCAGAATTAAAATGGACAGATTGCACAGTTAAGCTGAGTATGTTAAGTAAACAAACTTGTGCTTCAGTTGCCGATGAGGAAGAAGAGGCTTTGGGGGCAGACAAAACAGTTCTCGAAAGGGTGTCGAAAGACTGATATAACTCGACTCTTAAGCTTCTTCTGCTCAAGTGCATATTTCAATGACAAAAACTCAAGCGCGCAACTCTAGGCGACGTTTAGGTACTCCAAGATGAAAAACTTAGAAATCATCAGCAATTGAATATCCTGAGTAATTTTTGATACCTAGCATATTTCATGTGTGCTACATTTAAAAATGTTCTTTTATTTGACTGGAAAGTATTGAACGATAAAATTTATTTCCTTTACATTTACCTACCGAAAGTAATACTTGAAAATCTGAGTCTTTATCGTGAATTAAATCCACGTGAGTAAAGATTATGTAGTTATGAGAGCATGGTCTCAAGCTGTATTACAGGAAGCAGTGACCTAAATGTTTGCCAAAGACGACGACTATTAATGGTAAGTGCTTTCTTACTTGATATTATTTAGCAGCATTAGGTAAAATATATTGCGAGTTACTTCCTGATTGTGTGAGGTACAACGGAATAATCATTCAATTATCTTGACTACTCGTGGATAGTAGAATCATGTGTATGCTCTTAAATGCTGGTACTCGTAATATGTTTGTAAATTCTTGTGGCAATAAATATCATCGACATCGTAAGCAAGCTAATTTCTATAGATATACATAATATCATAGAGCATGAAATTTCATGCAATCTGTACCTGCGTACGGATGACTAACAGTAAAGGTAGTGAACTTTTTTTACCGTCAAGGAAAACAAATTAAGACTATTAAACCATATTATCACATCACTGATTATATATATGTACGCAATTATCATGATCGTCAAACTAGTTCATACATGAAAATTTCGCTACACTTTACATTATGTACTTTTTCAAGTGAGCGACCTTATTTTGCGTTCCTTCAGGCCAGAGCTGCATTTTTGGCCTAATTGTACGAAAAGGTGATGTACATTTCTTCATCGTCGTAGCTCAAGCTCTGCATTCTAAGGCAAGAGGTTAGTGGCGCGCCCTCTAGGCTGGTTTAACTGCATCATAAACTGAGAAATAGCACTAGTCACTAATAAATTTTTCAATTGCTATCTCTCTAAAACATCCATGCATGCTTTTAAGCATTAATGTTAATATTCAAAGTATACAATTATTAGAGCTCAAAACTCACAAAGGAAGTTGTGTACTCATCTTCAATGAGTCGTGGAGCGAGACATGAAAGGAGCGTTCAATGCAAAGAGAGCATCCTTTTGTTCGCTCAGGAGCAAAGAATGATTTTCTTTCTCAGTGAACGTTTGTTCTAAATTTCTCGTTTCTGTATCAGTTCTCGTTAAACTGAACAAAGATTGCATCGTGACAGACGGCATGAAGTACATAAATTCAGTATGAAGAGGGGAATCAAGCTGTAAAGGTCATGTAAATTTATTATTCGGATCTCTCGTTAAATGTTAGCAAGGTTACTTTCGGGGCCACTAAAATGGGAACAGTTATTAATCATCATTGTTACAAGGAAGACGCAATCTAGTTCAACGCGTACCTGATGCCGTTTGAGTCAGTCAGCGCTAGATTTAAAAGCTGTCGTAATTTTCACACTCGGGCAAATTTTTCAAACGTGACGAAGATCACCCGCCTTATTCCTTATTTGCTCTCACCCGCACTCGTCTTCACCGATGACTGGAAAACAAGAAGCGCTATTTTAGCTCCCCAATCCAACGGCAGAGCTCTTGATACTCTTGCAGACGAGGCCTCTTGGCTCAGGCCAAGTCCTGCTGGTGTTCTCTCAAAGCCTCGGATTGTGGGCGACCTGCGTGCCGTCACCAGGCTGGAGCAGGTTGCATCACTCGATAAAAATGCTTCGGAAAAAACTTTGACCCGAAAGGTCGCGGGGTAGAACGCAATACTTACTGCTGCAGTTACACACCTGCAGCGCGTCAGTGTGGTGTAGAAGTATAGTGTAGTATTGCTGCAGTTACACACCTGCAGCGCGTCAGTGAGGTGTTGAAGTATAGTGTAGTATTGCTGCAGTTACACACCTGCAGCGCGTCAGTGTGGTGTAGAAGTATAGGGTAGCATTGCGCAGTTACACATCTGCAGCGCGTCAGTGTGGTGTTGAAGTATAGTGTAGTATTGCTGCAGGTTCACACCTGCAGCGCGTCAGTGTAGAGAAGAAGCTCATGAGAATGACCATTCTCATGAGCGTAGAGTTAGAGGCTGGATTGAATTAAGCCGAGAACAAACGAAAAAGTTTGCAACCATGAAAAGGCATGCTTTCCTTAGACTCGTTTTTCTTTTCCTTTCTGGTACTAAAATGCTCTTCTTTTTTATAGAGTACCGAGAAGTATTCTCTATGCTTAAAGCTATGAGTGTAGACCCTGATTAAAGGCTAAGAAAAAACTAACAAGAACCCATGTGCATAGTTAGTTTTCTTTGTCGCCTTCAAATTAGCACGTACGTTGACTATCACGCGAGGGTGTCTAGCTGAAGAAAAAGCGTGGCCGAGTACTGCGCCCAGTTCAGCTCAAAGGAGCCAGGCATCGACCCGTCCGGGCGTTATGACTTAGCGATATTGATTGCGGGTCAGTCTATTTGGCAAGACGCATGCACCTCTGCAGCTTCGTTATAATTATGTTCAATGCCGTGATGAGAGGAAATGCAGAGCAAAAGCTGCTATTGTTATTTTGTACAAATAATCGTTATCGAAAACATTTGACGTTCCCACGCACTCTACCTGACGCACCATAGCCCAGTTTCAGGGGCGTACATTTAGTAACCACTCAAGCCGCAACGCTTCTGCTCTCGTCCTCATCAATGATTAGTTCTTCCATGGCCATATCTCTGTCATTTATGCGAGTGCAGTTATACTCCAGCGTCTAGTGGCGGCTAAAGGACTGACTAATACGATTCAGACTGAGCAAAATGATGATGCTTTGATATGAAAGCAAAAATCTCTCGACCGGTTTTGTAAATCGGTCGGTTAATTTCTGTAACGACAGTAAACGTTAATGTACGTTGAAATTTAAATAGTTTATGTTATCGACCCAACTGAAAGTCCAACATAACTGTGATCAATTTCTTGAACTAATATTTATTATATTTTAGTAAATCTCATGTAGCATCAGGTTGTAGGTATTGTTCTTCTGACTAATATACTCCTATAAGTATTTCACAGTCCACTTCAAAAGAGGAAGAACTTACCTATTCTAATTTAAGTTAACGGATAAGTCATTAACGTTCTCAACAGCAGTCATACGAAGAGACTTCAGAAGTTAGCAGACTTGTGGCTGGCTTTATATAGCTTTTGTAATAGCTTAGCCTTTCGTACGTTTTTATTGCGCATTCCTTAAATTGGCTTTCTCATTCTGAAGAAAATGTTTACAGCATTTCTGCAGCTTACAAAGAATGTTAATAGTGGATGTTTACATTTTTTTCGGGCATGTTAGTCACTATGAAAACAATGCAGAAATACGTTTGGCTCCGGAGACGCGTTTTGCATAGCAGTGATACGTTAGGAAAGCTCACTGAAAATTCAGGTCAGCTTGCTGGCTTTGTTGTTTACCTGAGCACTTGATTTCGATTATTCCAAATTTACATTATTGTATGAGTTATTTTAGAGAATCTCACTGTCAGTAAGATATAACGAAACTTTAGGTAGAAAAGGTTTTGCCCTTCAAAGGTACTTTAAACCAAGCATAACCCACTTTCACGGGTTATGTAAGGTAGGTGATTCAAGTCATACCTTTGTGAGAACCACAAAGACGTGACCTAAAAGAGGCCCGTGGGGGATTTCTTAAGTCACTCATCAGTTGAACAAAGCAACTCTACTTCTGCATTAGTTATTTGTATGCATCCACAACTAGTTCATTCCGGCGGACGTCAGTCGCTTTGTAGAAGACGCTCGCCTGTCGCCAGAACAACGAGCGAACCCCTGCCAATAGCCCACCCTCCTGATAATTCTCCCAACCTACTCATTTACATCTATTCAAATAAAAGTTAATTTCTCAACAAGTATGTCGACTAAGTTCCTTTTACCGTGGGTCTTCCACTGGATCACTGTACTTAGTCTTTCAAGCGTCTCTAATCAGATATTCCTCTTGCCAATATTCTGGACGAGCGTAACCCACCCTTCCGACGCCCTCTGTTCTCTCCACCGTGACATTCCTGAGGCTCTAACGGCAAGGTGCCCAATTCCAGGCGCAGGTCAGTGTCACCTGAGACTCTCCGTCCGAGGGTGTAGCCGCTCCGCCCTCTACCGGCCCCCTTGGCACGCCGTCTAGGCTTTGTGACTTCATCCAGCGTACTATTATTGCCCCGTTCCGTAGCATTTACTGCACTCCGTACTTTATTATGACACCCTGTTCCAACATCCATTGCAAGCTGTCTCAATAGCAGGGTTTCTGTCCAGGTCGCGGAAGCCGTTGTCCCGGTGTTGTTCAACCGCCTTTAGGCTAAGTGTTATTCACGATTAACCCGTTGTTTTCGAATACGTGTTCATGAATTTGCTCTGAATTTCACGCTCTTACGGACGTTTAGACACAAGAACCTTAATATCATAACACAAAATCAGCAAAGCAGGTCCTGTACATCATTTGCTTGAAAAGGCTGGTGATAACGGACCCACTCGTACAGTTCCTTGCTGGAGTCGCACGTCAGGCGCCATGTCAACGACACGTGAAGTAGCTAAGCAACTATAAAATCAACGCCGGCAACCCGGTGTTTTTAGTCCTCGCGGTCATCATAAAAGAGCTTTGCAAATTAATTTCGAACCATGCACACGCAGATATGGCGACTTGAGAGTGATTTTGATTACCAATTTCCTGCTAAAAATGCATCAGTAAGAAATCATCGACTGGAGTTCTTGAAACAGTTAAGTGTACCACATGAAGAAAACGGGTGCGAAGCTTAAGGGTGCCAGTTATTATAAAACGCCGTTTGTGGTCGAGTATTTTTGAATCAACTGAAAATGAATGTGAAGATAACAATGAGGAGATATCAGTGAAAAGAAAAAATTACCACCGTATTGACTTATCACAGAAGCTCTGTAACGATATAGCAGAGAAAGTTCAAGAAGATCAATGCTGACGAGAATTGTGTTTGATCGAGCGAAAAGAAAGGCGTGTAATATCGCCAAGAGTGGTGAAATTTAATTGAAGAAATATTTGTTTTCGTGAAATCATCCATACAGTAAATGAATAATATTAAGCTACAATATTAGTGTACTATCAAAAATGTTCCGCTTTCCTGCGATTCATCATTTGGATGTTATTTCATCATTTGTAACTCTTTTACAGCAGATTGTTTCGGAGAACTGGAGGTCAACGCACGTAAAGCTCAGTTGTGTGAGCAACACAGAAAGTTCTCAATTCCATGGCACTACGGACGTGGCCATGGAAACAGTTTGTGTAGGGCAACGAACGAATGTCGTCCTTGGTGAGCTACCAGCGACTTGTCAATTGTTTTCTGAGTGGTATGCCAACTTTCTGCCTTTCATTTACTTCCGTGCAGAATTACATTGACATTAGCTTACTAGAAACTGAAATACTTTCTTGATGAAAGTGGTTATCGGGCAAATTGAAATATTCGGTTGGGGAATACTTTAATTCGCGTTTTTTTCAAAACAATGTAACATATTAATCAGTAAAACCCTGACCTTTGTTGTTTACGTCTTCTTCCCTTTGTTGAGTAAGCATTGCAATGCTACAGGCATACAAATCTTTAACCCCATTCAGTGAAAGTGTTTCCGGACAAGTTTTGAGTCATATTGTAGACGTTCAGATAATTCTCTGTTATTGTTTGTTTTGGCGTAGATCATTGAAAAGAAATTAATCCTGAGGCTTAAATTCTTATTATTGTAAAATGGAAATGAACGGTTGGTATTATTTTCAGGATTTGCTCTCTCTCTATGAAATGCGTACGAACCTCGCAGTGAGCTTGGGTTCCATAGGGCCGTGATTATATGTAAGTAAAGCGAAAAAAGTTTGAAAAATATCCAGTTTTAACCATTTTGCATTCTTTATTAATAATTTGAATTTACCCGAACGAATTTAATATTTAAAAATTCAAATTCATCTACCTATATATAGTAATGCAAACGATTCTCATTCAAATAACGTAATACGTTTTATCTATTCGTTATGCTTCTGCTTGCGTTATGACATTTCAAGAAGAATCAATACCCTATACCCCAACCTAGGAAATTGGAATCTGGTAATCAAAACCTTTCAAGTTAGAGTAATTAACAGAGATCACTGACAGGAGTTTCTAAAAATAATTTACGGTTACAAGATGATGCTTGCTACAGGCCTTCATAAACATAAAACTTGGGGACAAGAGTCCAAAATTCGATGCACAAACCACTGCACTCTGTTAAACTTTAAAAAAAGGCTTTCACGATCTAAGAAAAAAAACTGACGGGGGCTCAGGTTGTTCCATTGGCCCCTCCGCATGGACACTGGGTTCTCGCATGTGTTCTAGAGCAGCAAGAATTTGACCAGCAGTGAAGACGTGGATTTTTCAAGATATGTTGCTGGTAGGGAAGCCCGAGCGACCAGTAAACAAGTAAACAAACTCGAATCGACCAATCAGGTCTACACGAGCGCGCTGGAAGAGACCTACCGCCAGGCACACAAAGGGTGGCCGTGTGAGTTTGTTGACAAAACGAATCAAATCTGTACGGCAGCGTCTGCCTATGCAGCAATGTCACCCAGGCAGTCTACGCAAGATGTCGGATTCACTTCAATTTTGCTATTGTTTGCTTTTTTTGCAATTTTGCCTTTTACAACTACAACTCTTCTCTAGCAATACCCTTGGTACGAGAGCAGACCATGACTTAGTACATTGTCGCTCGGTTGAAAGAAGTATTCATCGTTAGAGACCTCCATAAACATCCTTCTTTACTTTGTAAAACACTATGAAAATTCTGGTTGGGTTCTTATTGTTTCGAGAACTTAAAAATAACCTCTTGTTCAGATTATCTGAACAAACAGAAGTTTTGTTAATAATTGTTGAATAGACTATTGGTTTACTTAACCCTATAATGGTGCAGTTTTTTTGCGATATGGCTACTGATATATGTGTTAAAGAGACTATTTGTAGCCTCATGAAAATATGCAATAAGACTACATTTTACTTTTTTTGAACTACCGGGTTCTAGTGTTCGCCAGCATCACCTGTAGCTGTCACAGCGCAAAAAAAACGTACAATAGAGACAACGTCTCTCAGTAGCCATCCTCCAATTTTAATATTAACTTACGTCTGCTTCGATGCCTGCATAATTTCTGGCTTTTCCATGATGGACTTTGGTTCTATTTTCGCTGCTTGCTTGGTAAGTCTTTTGGTCATTTATTGCAGACGATGTTGATCAGGAACAGCTAACAAACTTCGGCAGCAGAGTCGAGGTCACCCAGACCGCGGGTCGATGTCCATTGAGTCCCGATCTCGCCCCCCTTGGCTTGCTTCACGTCTTCCATACAATGTACCGTTACGAGGAAGATCGTTAGTGAAAAATGACACCCCAAGCGGACTTTGTTTTCACAGCAAAGGGGTTTGAAAATTATCATATGTCATAACCTGACAGATTTGAACAGCACGGGAAAAATATATTCATTTAATTACATTTATTTCAAGGAAAATTTAACTCTCCACCTAAAAATAAGACAACTCTTAAGACCAGATTTAGACAAAAATGAGCTGAGGTTAGACAAAATGAGTTTTAGCAGACCTTAAACCAACTCGGGTTAGTAAAATTAACGTATCAGATAAAGCAATTTCAAGTTCTCGAGCTATTTTCTACAACCGTTGACTTTCAAATTAAAGTTTTTCAACATTTTATATGCTCCTTTGTCTTACGAAATGAGTAACCTTGTGCCATCAATTCTGAGGTAACAATACTATTGGCCACACCCGTGACCAACAAAGCAGGTGCTATTTAGGCAGCTAACGCTAGTTCATGCTACGACGTGGCTTAAAGAATGGGAAAAATGAAGCAAAAAGGCCGATGTCTCACCCAGTCCTAGAGCGCGGTTCCAGCGCCTCCCTCCTCCTGGAGCGGACCGCCAGTGTACGTTCATCCGACGCTGGGGCAACTGAATTAAAGTTAAAAATGTTTCATAAGGTTGATTCTATAGTGTTTAAATTATGAAACGCTTTATAAATCATTATTCTATTCTAATTCCCACAGGTTCAACGCAGCCACATAAAGCTCTATCGGATGAAAATAATTTTTTTCCAATTATGGAATGTAATCGATTTATTGAGCACACATAGGCTCCCAAGACAATGTAAGGTTCCCATGGTGACATGACTGTCAGATGATAACGTGACGGTCCCAAGACGATGCGACGGTCCCAAGATGACATATGACGGCCGCAAGACGTCTTAACGGTCCAAAGATGACTTACCGGTCCCAAGGCGATGTGACAGTCCTAAGATGTGATTGTCCCAATGTAACGGTCCCAAAATAACGTATCGGTCTCAAGACGGCTTAACGGTCCCAAAATGACGTAACAGTCCCAAAAAGATGTGATACCAAGACGATGTGACAGTCCCAGAACAACGTGAAGGCCCGAAAACGATGTGACAGTCCCCAGACGACGTAACGGACCACGACAGCGATATTGTTATAAAGACGACGTAACAGTTCCAAGATGGCGCAGCGGTCCCAAGACGACGTAACGGTCCAAGAAGATGTAGTGGTTGC
>VOMN01067278.1:0-42878 GCA_014899125.1 Orchestia grillus | reverse complement strand
TTTAGGACACCTTGTATAGCGCCTGTACGTAGGTTACATTCGAGGGACATTTCGTTAATTTAAAACTTTTAATTTTCCAATACAACGGATACAACGGATCTATTTTTCAACATGACCTCCGTCAAGGTCGATGCACATCTCCAGGCGGTGTTTCCATCCTATTAGGCTTTTTTTGAAGAAATCTGCAGACGTTTTTATGAACCATGTTATCGCTGCATGTTTTCCTTAATCAGTACTGTTGAAATGAACGCCAGCCCACTGTTCCTTGAATTTTGGGAATAAAAAAGTCAGATGAGGCTATGTCTGGGCTATAAGGTGGATGTGGTAGTAATTCCCATCGAAATTCTCTCAGAACTCCTTTGTAATGCGAGAAGAATGCGCACTGGCGTTCTCGTGATGGAAGAGTTCTTCCACGATGGACCTTTCCTGTACGCTTTTTAGCTAATTCTGCTCTCATTTTCCTTAAAACTTCCATGCACGTAATAGACTCTTATGAGAGTTTTTCGACCTTCTAAAAAGTCTACAAGTAAGAGCACGTTTTATCTCAGCACTCAGGCCATGGAAGCATTCCGTGCGTTTTTTTTAATTACCCTCGTACATTCATGAACCTTGATCCCTGATAAATGATCTCATTTTTCATCAATTTTACTATATCGGCTTCTCATCGCTCTATTTTAAGCAGATGGGAGAATTTTGCTTCGCGCTGGAAAAATATCATGCGTTTTGAACAAATCAACTTAGCAGAGATACACTAATCCGTGGAGAACTCGGGAGGTGGAAAGTCTCTTTCATACGTATAAATTTATTGTCTTTTGGTGCCACAAATTTTTTTTAACAGCGATCGTACCTTGATAAAATACCTATCAATAAAGGTGTCATAAAATTATTCAGTCTACGAAAATTAAATAAATCGTATTAAAGAGCGGTTGAAATGAGCTTGAACCGTCTAAAGAGCATAGAGTAGGGTTTCGAAGTCCTCGGAGACTACAGAGCTCAACCGATTTTACGTTCGTAAGGTAAAACCGAACCGATGTTTTCTTCTGCGTCGGGTCAAGAGGACTGAAGACGCGAGTTTTGTTTCCAGAGAAGCAATGAACAATCGGTCCATTCTGCCGCTTAACGCACGTTGTCTTTTGTTAGCTTTTCTTCGTTTGAGGCAATTTTGCCACAAATGAGGGCGATAACGCCTTTAATTTTGTCGCAGCCTCGCGCAAGACTGGTCTGTTTGTCGGCGCAGATTCCGGTGCTATCTCCAAACTTTACGAGTTCGGTGGCCCTCCTTGGTTCGCAACTGAAGGTCCATATGAACTGCAGGAATTCGTGAAAGCTCTTTCAATGGTTAACAGTAGCGCTATTTTTGTGTTATGTGAAGCAGAATGTTCGTATTTTCTATGGGGTCACAGGATTTGAGATGTCTTTGGTATACGTTAAGAGACTTTCAAACAGGCTTGTAGATTTTTTATTAAAGGAATTACATGAAAATCCCAAATGAATGGGATTCTGTTACAATTTTGGATTGGTGGGTTGATTAAAAAGAAGAATAAGACCCAGTGTATTCTGGTTTAGGAGACGATCAGTGCGACCTACTTACGCTGCATCCCCGCAGACTGTCTCAGATCAGAGAATCGGGTTAGGGAATGATCGCCTTATCTAATTTTCATTTCCCTTCAGGAAGCCAAGATGGGAAATGGGCTAAAGTTTGTGATTTGAAACTTGTTTTAGTTTCAAATTGCGCCTTCGAAGAATTGCAAGAAGGGAGATAATATTCAGAAAAATTTTAAAAAGGTCAGTTAATGGGCCTGGAAATCCAAGGCCGAGGCGCACATTGTGAGGTAACCGGAAATTTGGTGTATGCACCACTGAGTGTATGGAGTAATTCTACGGGCAAGCAGAGATACGTTCAGATTTCCTGTTGTTTTGCATTGAAGATTTCTTGGAAGAGTTGCTGAGGATTTAATAGAAATCACTGGTTCATGGAACATTCCAAAGTGAAAGTATCAAGTATAATCTCAATGAAAATCTCTGTTTCATAACTTTCAATGTTCATAGGCAAAACGATAAGCGAACCTTGATCAGCAGTGAGTTGTTTTCCGGCACGGGCACTGGGGACGATTTTCTGAGCAATGCAAAATGGGGATAACGCTATAAATTCGTCAGATTTATTGTTCGGATTGAAAACAAGCAGGGAATTCACTGAAAGTTGTTAGAAATCTTGCGATGGAACTTGATTTGGGAATCTGAATGGGAAAGGATATTCTCTTGGAGGAATGCTTAGTTGTACATGCTAACGAGTTTACTGTTAATTCATTTAACGGCCTCGAAATGCATTCATAGCCTATTTTTTCAGTATATTGTTGCACTGTGAGTTTTCTATACACTCGCCGAAAATGGAAATGCTTCTTCCCACAAAAAAAATGAATAACATTTATTTCTCAGCAGTAAGTGTTAGCATCATAGTTTTTGAATCTTTCAGTATTTCCGTCAACGCTCCACAGTCCACGGGTGGTGGGAGAAGTGCTTCGCTGTGTTAGAGTGCAACGAAACTTCTTAATTTCATCCGTACGTAACCCGTATAATTGAAATAAACAAAACGAGGATTTCAATTCAGTTGTTTACAGTAGAAGAAGATGTAAAAATTACTTTAAGATATTTAACCTTAGACATTACCAAATGAAAGTCATGATGATGGAAATTTACAAATCTTGCTGAGGCACTGTAGGAAGATTTGCCGCGCTGCAGAGCGAGTTTGACCTCCCAAAAGTGAACATGAATATGCTAACAAACTATTTGAAATACGTCAGTAAACGTCCAAATAAACTCCATTTGATTTACCCGCCCATTAGTAACTTGAATGATTTTTTATCCTTCATCTATAAACTTCTCCTGGCTTCATACACTGCAATTTCCAAGTTAATTGCTGCACTTTGCAACAGGGCCATTAGAAAAACGTCTTCTGACATTCGGACTACTAATGTTTTTGTGACCCGGAACGAACTATCTTTATATTTCTGTACAAATACTTGTTCATGAAAGTTTCAGACAGCCACGGACCACTTGGAGTCCATGTAAAAATAGCATAAAACGAGGCGAATAAATTAGCCGAAGCGTTTCGCGCCGCTCGAAATTTTCAGCGGCAAAAATTCGCGATGGATTTAAGGGACTTTTTTACATTGATAAGAGTCGAAGGGAGAACGGAAGCAATAAGTCAAGGTTTTTTAGGCTATTCATATCTTGTTTTCAAGCATCTTTTTCGTAGAGAAGTTTCCTCACCGTTCATCATGCTGTTTTTCAGACGTGAACTCAGCGTCAATTGGTCGGCCTCATTCACTGAAGAGCGTGTTGCTTGCGTGCGCTGTCAGTCGCGCTAGCCGCCGCTTTGTCTTGCCGCTCTGCACCATCGATTCTGGCTGTGTGCAGTGCTCTTTCATCTGTGATACATGTTGTTCAGATAAAAAAAATTATTTTGCAATTTCGTAAATTATTCATCATACGCTTTTCAGAACCCAGTTATTTTTTTTCGAAGTTTTGTTCATTTCAGTCATTTATATGTATTTCGATTGAGCTGTGATTCCATTGTTGAGACACTTTTTCGTAACTTACTGTATCACTCCGTTCTTTTTGCTGTACATTTTTCGAGGTTTTAATGTTCTCAATACTGCTGATTTGAATGGTTTGTCCCAAAATGAAGACAAGATTAAATAAAAAACTATGTCAAGAAAACTTTTCTAACGTGTGCATTATTTCGTAGAAAGTTAACCTCCATAATCTCATAAATATAGCAATTGGAAATATATTGTTGGTTTACCTTCTCTATTGGAATAAATTCTTTCACATATACTTCGTAATATCTATGCATATGTTATCCCTTCGATTAGCAATATGTTTTCCTTACTAGAAGCGGCTTCTAAAATCCTAGAAAATCTATTTTAAATTCTCCGTCATGACAGATTGTGACTGTTTTCAACGTGTAGGAACTCAGTGTTGAGATCAGAACCATCTAAATAGATTTATTGGACATAAAACTTTCTATATCACGGGGTTTTATTTTCAATCCCATGGTTCCCGTTTTCTTATTACATATATCTATTCCTCTTTGTAGTTGAGGTTTTAATCTGCATATCGATATATTCTTTATCAAACCTATTTCATCCCGTTTGTCATACGTGCATCCCGTCCCTGTTTGATCGCCGTATGTCTACTGTGCACCAATTGCCTTCAAATTCACAGTAATTTTTACTGATCAGTTATTTCACCGGAACTGTTAAAGTGGTTATCGATCGATCTGCTTCCTCGTTCCATTTGTTCTTTTATTAAAACATTTAAAGATACTGTTGTAAAATATTGCAAATGTACATAATTCCTACCTTCTGCAGCCTTTGTTTTGCTTGCATTATAAATCGAGTTAAAATTACAACTTTTGTAAATTAAATTGGTTATTAAATCACCTCCCAGCACCTTCGTGGACACATCACTCACATCTGTTGGAAATTTCATTTTTATCCAATTAAGTAATTTGAGTTCACTTTTTCTCGCTTATCATCATCCTTCTTTCGATAGTTTGCCCTGTCACTGCTAACTAGTCAACGCTAACTTTCACTGCTAACTAGTCACGCTTACTTTCACTGCTAACTAAAACCACCGTAAACTTTCACTAATAACTAATCACTGCTAACTCACACTGTTAACTAAAGTCAATGCTAGCTTTCGCTGCTAACTTTCCCTGCTAACTATAGAGTCACTGGTAACTTACGCTGCTAACTATAGAGTCACTGGTAACTTACGCTGCTAACTTTCTCTGCTAACTATAGAGTCACTGGTAACTTACGCTTCTAACTTTCTCTGCTAACTATAGAGTCACTGGTAACTTACGCTGCTCATTCTCGCTACTAACCATAGAGTCACTGGTAACTTACGCTGCTAACTTTCTCTGCTAACTAGAGTCACTGGTAACTTACGCTACTAACTTTCTCGGCTAACTATAGAGTCACTTGTAACTTTCACTGCTAGCTTGTCACTGCTAATTTGTACCGGTACCTAGTCACTGCTAACTATACTGCTACCTAGAGTCACTGCTAACTTTCACTGCTAACTGGTCATTGCTAACTTTCACTGTTAACTAATCACTGCTAATTTGTAAAGGTAACAGTCACTTCAAACAATACCCTTACGTAGAGTCACTGCTGGCTCTCACTGCTACCTAGCCACTGCTAACTGCACTGCTACGTAGAGTCACTGCTAACATTCACTGCGACTAAAGTCACGGCGAACTAGAGTCACTGCTAACTAGTGTCACTGGTAATTAGAGTACTGCTAACTAAAATACTGCTAACTAGAGTCACTGCTAAGTAGAGTACTGTTAACTAGAGTACTGCTAACTAGAGTCACTGCTAACTAGAGTCACTGGTTACTAGAGTACTGCTAACTAAAGTCACTGGTAATTAGAGTCACTGACCATACTTCTTCTCTCTTTTTCTCTCCGTCTCTCGGATATCGTTGCTCTCTTTCTTCGCAAGATTTCTATTCCCAAGGGTCAGTATATTTTATTATTTTCCTTTGTGTTGGCCTTAATTTTGGTATTCACATTGTATGATTTTCCAACAGCAATATTGTTAACAATCCGTTTCAAAATTAATATATTCAAGTTTTTTTCATGCGTCAAAGTCTGTATCTCCTGCAAATTAATCCTTTCACTCAAGCGATGACAGCTCTATATGAATCATTTGTTAGTAGAATACATAAATGTACTTAAATTTTTTTCTTTACGTTTCTTTTCCGAAATGTTTACTATTTTTTATCCAAGTTTCATTTTTCTTCCTACTCATAGTATTTCCTAGTAGCTTCTGACCCTTTTCAATGTAAAAACCCCTCGTTATGCAATGCCTAATCATCTCCATTTTCGTCGCATTCATTGTTTTTTTTGTCAGTTCCATATGAATTCAAGCTTCAGGCAAGCACCTCAAGCTCGCACGCTCTGTCCTTCTTTTCCTTTACCCGCTGCCCTCATGATTCATTTCCTGCTCGTCCACTTCATTGCAGTCACAGCCACCCTCAGCGACTAATGGCCTATTATTAAATAACTCCCAGCATCAAATTACTCGCCTTTCCTTTCTCAGAACGGTCGGCAACCCCTCGTCGCTCCCACGCTTGGTTTCCTTCAACATGCTCACAAAATCACGCTCCTTATATTGCGCGAGCAGAACGAGCAATTCGCTCCACAGAATATACGGCGGTGTTTTCAATCTTGACTTGAGTTTGCTTAATGAGTAAAATTTCTAACTGACGAATCATTTTTTTTAAATAGACGACACTTCATCAGCCGTCGTAGTTCGCAAAGATCATCCTATTATCAGATTAGTGATTTTAATTTAAAGTCGAATCCATCAAAGCATTTCAATGATTTGAACTATGCAAATGTTTTATGATTTTGCAATTAAGCGTAAACATACAACAACATAAGTGCATTGTTTTATTCTTACACAACCATTCTTTTCATTTACATTGCATGCGTTTTACGCTAGGAATGGACACATGAGGAATAATATATAATCTTGTGCAACCCATTTGCTAGGGGAGCGAAGGAAGAAAATTTGGACTACCTAAAAAATGCACTAAGTGCTAGACCACACTTTCATTCCTTTCCCATTAAAAGGGACTTGTAATAATCAAGGTCTGGTGAGTCCGAATTAATCCCAGCTATAAAATATGAGCGCGAGTTTTCGGACCTTAAAAACGCCTGCTGCGAGACAGTAATGCATCAACGATTTCCTAGCCCAATTGCATCGTCTGTTCAACGCTGTTTCTAACTCCAAACCTAAGACTCAGCAGAAACACGGGAATCATCGAGTGCTCATCTCTGCATTCAACCCAAACAGTGTTAATCTCAAACACACCTCACTTCTTATATTATTTCTTAAGAAGATGGTCCACTTTCATCGTATAGATGCACCCTAGCCAATCATGTCCTCACAAATATACATCACTTGAGTCACCTTGACGTGCATCAGGTGTCATTCTTCACGTAATTCAACTTATTTTTGACAGGCTCATACATTGCCATTCTGCCAAGATTTTTCACCATTTTTCTTAGAGAAACAGAATTATTCCTGTTTTCCTTGCAACTCTTAATCCACCAAGAGAAATCACCCCCTCTCTCATGCAAGTTATACTTGGTACTTACACCTAACTGGGCATTTTCTAGTACTACTTTCAATCCTTCCAAGAGGTTGTGCGTCCTACACCATATAAGTAACATACTCAAATATCCAGCATACCTTATCCCAAATGAATAATGGAGAACATAAAAGTAATGCTGTCAACTTTGAGAAAAGTGTTAATTTACGATATAAAAGAACTACAACTCCAATCCCTCTAGAATCGATACGAGATAATTCGAAAATATATTCAGCCCTCATTTTCGGTAGTTTTGATTTTAATTAAAATTTTAACTTTTTGTATTGTAATTTCGATCGAAATGTTTTAGTTAAATCACCAACATGGGATTTAACTGAATGACATCAAGCGTACAAAGAGCACTTGACAATTGTGAAGTAATCAAAAAGTGAACATTGAATCACGAAAAGACTTTTTCAGAAATTTATGTATATATGTATATATAGTTCAATATATTTCAAAAAAAATAAACAATATTTGCCTATGGGATTTTGTTTCTTAATTCAAATACATTTAACTAATTGATGCAGGTTCATAACAAATGAGCAACGAAATGCACAAGACTGAAAGGTAATTTTTGTAGATTTAAATAGAACGATGAATAAGTAATTACAAAGTAAGCTAAGAAATAATTATTGCTCATTAAATTTGTAAAAACTCCACATTTTGAAGGAAAGAAAAGCACACTGGAATGAATTATGTGAATTCAATTCGTTTCCTTCTAAGTTTTAGTAACAAGAAGTAATTTCAGTATTTATCAAATTAGTTCACTTTTCACGGTTTTAAATAAAATCTTTCGACGCTTTCATTTTTTATGAAGTCTACCTCAGTAAATTAGAGCCTGACAGTAAGTGGGCTTCCACGTTCATAAGTCCTACTGAGCACATTAAATTCACAGACAGTGGGGTTCTGCGTCAATACGTCCCACTGAGTACATTAAAGTCACAGACAGTGGGGTTTAGAGTTAATAAATGCAGGGTAAAAATTAATTTTTTTCCCACACTCTACTACTGTAACTTACAAGTAGTTAATGCTGGTAGTAAACTGAACAAACAAATGTTTGCGTAATTCTTCTCGTCCAAAGTTTAACGGATTGACCTCACATATGGTCTTAGTATAACAAGAATTCTTGATATGCTCGTCACAAACGAATGTTGATTGAATGCAGAGTTCACAAAACTTCAACCAAAAACAGCATCTTCTGTGCGTACGTAGGAGTACAGCGTTGCTACAGGAAGTACCGGTACTCGCAGTGCCGGCATTATTTGTACTGGAAGCACGCGTGCTTCGGGGGGTACGTGCTGGACCTCAACGCGAGCTTGGAGCTTTAGTCTCACTGCGCAGAGTTAAAAAATGTCATCTTTCTTTACTGATCCAGGCAACTGCTGAAGCAAAGTAGAAAATACATTCTTATTTTTTGTGATCAATCATAAAGTTTGCGCTTCTTCGAACTTTTCTGTGCGGCTCGGCCAAAGTTCAAGAATACTTCATTTTGAAACAGAGAAACAAAGAGCTAAACTTTTGTTCAGACATACGCAGAAGTTTTATTTGCCCCCATTTTTCAGGGATAAATAAAAATAAATATTACATCTGGTCATTAGCTGAGCTGAACACCTACTTTCCAGAAAAATTATGCCTGTGTTTTGTTAGACTACGTTGCTGGGCTGTGGTCCAGGAACTTTTGTCATTTCAACAACAGAGAAAAAATACTCGAAGAGATCCGGAGATTCGAATTTGAATTCAATAAAAATATTTTTCTGAGCCTTGCTCAGGGGAAAGAATTTTAAATTTGATTATAAATGAAAAAGCAATGATTGAAGGCCATTCAGATACACAAGAGAGAGAGAAGTTTTCTGAGCACACTGATGCACCAACTGTTGAACAAATGAGCCTTGCAAGCGTCACATCGCTCACACTTGCCACCGAGTGCATCAGCCTCACGGAAAGCGAGGTGTGCGTGTAACTTCGAGTCCTTTACGTCTCCGAATGCTCGATTAATAATTACTTTGTAGTATTTATAAGAATATAACTAAAACTTAAGAAGAGAGAAACCAATTTTGAATCAGTAATTTATTTTCGATTATAATGGGATGAAATATTCTTATGCAATTGCAATCGTTTTGTAGAGCGAAACTATAGTTATAAGACTTCTTGCGTTTTTCGCTATTGGTAATCTTTAAATTTTGAAAATGCCCAAATTGGTGTAAGCTTGGCATTTTTCCTGCACCGCCTGGAGGACTCAATGGCTTAGAGATGCATCTGTCCTACGTCGTCAAAACTCTTTCTTACACAACCGACCAAACGGAACAATCCTAAAAGCAAAAACCTGAGATTTAAGGAATGCAACCTACAGTAGCTGCAAAAAAGCGCCTTTGGAAAAAAATGATTCAGATTCATATAACGAAGTTCAAAAGGCAAAATTAATGTCAGAGTGAAGTTTATGAAACGAGCAATGCTAGGCAAATATCGAAAGCTGATTAACTTCCGCTCATTGTCATAGCACAGACGTGGCAAAGAAGTAAACGAAATCGTATCGTCATCTGTGTTTCCTGTAGCACATGTATAATACCATGGGACTCAGTATCTCATAGCTAAAAGCAAGAAAAAATTCGAATCATTGCTTGAAGAAATCTGAACTTGAAGCGTTGGAAGGCTTTCATTTGTCCGCACCGCTTGTAATCAAGACACTATGGTGACAGCTGAAATTTATTAGCTGGGCCAGCCCCTGACCTATCTTTCTCGGACCTGCGGTGTGTGCTCCACGAGGCTGGACATGCGCACCGCGGCACGACGCTCAACCTTAATGCGGATAATATAATCAACGGCCACTACTGTACTGAGATACCCACCACCTGTGGTGACCCCATACCAACTCTGTGCAAACGTGGTGACAGTGTGATGTGAGAGCAAGTTTGATTTCAACTTTCGCTTTTAATAATCATTCGCAGAGATGGAATTTAACTTAGCAAAATGAAATGAGATCACCAGAAAGGCGTTCACAGATAATTAATGAAACTCGAGGAGCTCGGGTGTGCTTGTTTTAGGACTGATGTATTAATGGCGATTATGACTGGACTAGAGACATATTGAGCGCAATTCGAGTCACATTCTTCGTAAACCTTAGATCTCACGTGTAATGAGTTATCAATTGTTTAGTAGGTCTGATTTTAGGTTATGTTGAAAAATATAGTTACGATGTTTCAAGAGGTGCTGAACAATAATTTTGCTTCTGTATTCTTTGTACATATTCAGGTAGGAATAATGAAATAAAAAACTGTATTCACTGTCATGTGCTGAACACATTCTCAATAAGGTATTTTAGAATTTCATATTTTAGGGTGGTGGAGGTATGTAAGATCACACACATGCACGCAGATTTATTCCAAGGCTGAGGTGAGGTGGCACTTCATCTTCCTTACCACTTGGCGCATGGCATTTGCAGTTGAGGTCTAGCTACGCGGTCTCCATTTATAGAAATTATCGTGTTTGTTTCCCTCTTTCGACTGTGGCGTAGTTAACACACTCACTCTGGGCCGGGCGAGGGTCTAAGTTTAGACGCCCCCTACACGCCCGGCGAGATGAGCAGAGGCTGAGGGGAAAAAAGGGAGCGTTACCCTGAGGGTAGTAGGGCTGCTTTAATTAACAGCTCCGTCAAATCCCCAAGCTACGGGGAGCAAGAAATTTGTTGTTCGTCTTCGTTAGCGCATGCAAGAGAAAACCAGCTGGTGATATGAGTTACGAACTGACTTCATTATCGCTCTTTTTCTTTTGTCAGAAGTGTAAGGGCTGCTAATGAAATGTTTTGGCAACCATAGCTAGAGGTCTTCTGTCGGAAAAATATGGTTCTCGAGCTTATTTAGTCGATCTGAAGACTGTTTTATAGGTGAACTTCGTGTTCAGTTTTCTCATCGTCTTTTTGGCAACAATTTCACTCAGTTTCAAGATTTTTAACCGTCGTTAGAATAATTTAGATGACGGGATTGCTTCATCGTCTTTCTTTTATCAGGAAGATCAGAGACGCATTCGTTAAGAATAACTGGGAATGCTGACTTCAATTTGGTACTCTTGCAGCTGCTACAATTCTGTCTTGCATGAGGTGCGCTCGACAGTTGCCCGACTGACACCAAAAACTGTTTCTCGCCAAACTTGAGTTCTGCAGCTTCTACTGACAAGGCAACATGCGCCAAATTTTGTTCCAGAGCTTAATTTTGTAGAATTTTTGTTAAGAGCTATTGCTAGCGATGTACACCGCATTTCGAGCTTCTTAATAAGGAGAACTGCGTCGATGAAGCAGAGTTCTGTGACTGCAGCCATGCCCGAAGCTACCCGCAACCAACTCAGGCCGGCACTGAGGTGGGCATAGCAGCAGCTTCTGTGAGAGCGCAGCTACGTAGCGACGACTCATATTTTAAGATGCTATCTTTACATCTGAGTTTTATACCAGTGGCATGTCAGGTACCTGAGTTCCTTGCCAAAAGTGCCATATGCCCGAGCATCGCTCCTCTCGCTCCCTCACCTGCTTATAAACAGCAGATTGTGACACACATCCAAGGTTGAAGTTATCTTTACATTCAAATTATTTTTCTTCATGAGTGAAGATGGTATGTTTGACTAGTAATAACGTGTCATTCAATTCGTCATGCATCCCACAAACAGGTTTTATCTCGTTTACAGAGCGGAATGTTCGCAACCGACTATATTTTGTCTTGACAGAGTACAAGGTGCTTTAGTTTTGACAAACAATCTAGTCGTATACACCTATGAAACTTAGCCTGAGAGAAGGTAAGATTTGATGAAACCTTGAATCGAAGAAAGCCATCGGCTAGATTTCAACTTTGTGAAGGCTTTGAACATTGAGCCGTTGAGGAGGCAGCACTTCAGATGATTAGATAGTGGACACATTTAAGCCCCAGGGACTGCGTTCACTCGAACTACCTTCCAGAAGCTCTACCTCCTTTGATGTCGGGCCTGTCATCTCACACAGACGATCGATAAAGGCACTCATTTTTAAACTAAAATGTTATTTTGACTTTAGCATGCCTCAACGTGCGAAAAAATATTCTCGAAAATATCATTATCGAAACAGAAACTTCAAGTGATACATCAGTATCACTGAAAGTGCGAAGCTCTCATCTCATTTTTCGTTTTTATTTTAGTTTTGACTCAAAAATAAATGGGAGTGTTTTCGCATCTTGAACACCTCTGAAGTGACAATATCTAGAAAGACAGAAGCACAATTCACTAATACATTAAGTGTGTGTGGAATATTACATGGTTGAGTGTTTTTCACGTGGTATCAAGTGGGATGAAAGAGATGCTTTATTTCTAATGCAACCCTCGTCGGCTTTGATATTCCGCTCCATTACGCTATGAAGGAAATAGTGAAAAAAAATTCCCACGCAGCTTAATGTATACGTAACATTATAAAACTACAAGGTAAAAGAGTCTCTCTTTCTTCAGCAAAATAAAAATAAAACACTTCCTCTAACTCGTCATGACGTTATCAATGTCAGTTTCAACTACCGTGGCTTGTAAGATTTATTGCTATCTGTTTAAATATAACTCTGAACTAAAATATACAAACTGGGACTGAAATAAAAAGATGTTTTTAATTTATTATGCCTTACGTAATACTTATTGAGGCTAAAAAATAGAGGCTGCGTAAGCCTATTTCTGCTGAGGACACATCTTCCTCTAAAGGGGAAGAAAACTTATGTATGTACAGTAATTGAGTGAAATTGTTCTATGTGGTAATGTACCTGTATATATTTAAGAATTATGCATTGCAATTCTGCTTCTACGATTTTTCAAGAAATCCATGTCTGTAATTTTAACTCATGTGGCGCTAAATTGTTTAGTACTTTCGTCTTTTTTCGACTTAGAATCCTACGTCTAGCAGAACTCTATGAATGTTTAAAAACCAACGGCCCAATAAATTATAACAAAAGAATGAAAGCTTACAAAGACGTATTCAAATGAAGTTAGAAGCTTCGTCGCATTTATAAATTCTCGCTGTGTCTTCGAACAGTCTTGCACTGAATTTGAATTTGACTATGCGAACTCTGAAACCTTCCTTCAAACAGACTTTATTCTTGCTCTTCCACAAACGACTGTGAGACGGATCGGGTTTGAACACGTGAACTGTGAAGCTAAATTGCCATGCTCAATTTAATTAAATGTACATTGGCAAAATTCAAACGATTTCGGAACAAATTGGTTTAAAAAAAAAATTTCTGTGTGCGCGAACGGACTCACTCATTCCAAAGGACTAGTCTCATTGTGATTTGCGCACATTTGTCCAAACAGCCACCAAATCATTTCGAATGTCAGATCGAATCACTCGCGGATTGTTCTTCACTTTACGGACTATATGCTTAGCCACACTGATTAAAATTTTGCAGGGTAATCAAACGAAGTGTAAACACAAATTTATTTCAATAACTCTTCAGTACAGCAAAGCTCATGATAACATTCGTCTCCGAATAATAACATTGCAGTGCAACTTACATTTTTCTCTCAATGTCAAGAGCAATTTTGAACACCTCTAGCCTTCACTACACGTTTCCACCTATTGGTAACATGACTGCATGATTCCCGGATAGCGTCTGGTGAGATGTGTTTGCAGTATTTCATAAGTTTAGCCTTAAGAGCATCGATATTTTCGTGATCAGGCTTTATTCACGAAAATGCGCCACACCCTGAAGTTAGTGGGGCTTAAGTCCGGTGAAAAAGAAGGCACAACTCCTTAGACCAGAAACCAGCCATATTGTACCATAAGTAATTTTGAACAAGGTTGGTCGTATGGGAGGGGGCTTCATCCTGTTGAAGTGTAATTCCAGATTCACCCATGTTGTATAGATCCAAATATTCACATTGATTTTGTGGAATTTGAGATATGTTTACTGGTTTATTCTTACCCCTTCGTCGATTAAAATGAGCGAAGATTTCTGCCTTGTCTAGGTCACACCACCGCAAACTATTTCAGAGGGCGGCTTTCAGCGCTAGAATGACATGTCACGTCATTGGGTTGTTAGGGGTTGTTCTGCCACTGGGAATATATAGGGCTCCTTTGCTTATTTTTTGCGTATATTTTTTTGCATATTCTGTCATTTTGGTGACTGTAGATTGATTGCACTGTGAATAATTTTTCGTCAGTCCACAATACTGGAGGCTCAGTGACATCACTCAGTTTTCGAGAAAAGTATTGCTCGATTCAGTTCTTTTGCTTTTGTGTGTTCAGAAAGTAGTTGAAATTAACTTTCTTGTGGGATGATGGCTTCAAATCCTTCTTCAGTACATTTCGCACGGTACCATGCAGAGCTGAACGGAATTTCCTAATGCTCCTTCTCAGATCCCTCCGAATTTTTTCTCTTGCGTTTTTTATTAGTCCTGGTGTTCTACCGACCGATTCGGAGTACTTCTTGTTTTTAGCAGGAGCAATCCTGTCCCTTTAAGGTGTTTCAAGACCTTATAAAGGCCTGAACTACTCATACGGGGTTTGAGAAGTCTACAAATGGCCCCTGGTTTGTTTCCTGTCTTATACAGTTCAATGCTAATTGTCCGTGCTAATTTTGGTAATAATTATAAAATATTGAAAAGAACGACGTATTCATTGTACATAATATAAAGGTAAAATATCGTCAATATTTCTCAAGAAAAGATTCATTTATATATTGTTTAATCATATTGCGAAAAGTGTCTACACCTAACCTGCTTACCCTGTTGATGGACACACTGAACGTAGAAGACTTGTTAAGGGCTGATATGATATGAACCGGTGAATCATGTCACCAATGGTTGAGATTAGCATTTATAGCAAAGATGATTTTTTTTATTGGCCAAACCTCTTTTGTATAAATGAACAATTATTTATTTGGTCGTTTCTGGTAATTCTTTAGTTTTTAGTTTTCGCCGTATTAAAATTAGTGCTGAACGATGCGCTACTCATCCCACAGCTCTCACACATCTGTGGTGAAATTAGGAATATGGATTTCTTGGTAAAGATTTTGTTGAGGAAAATTGAAACAGCAACTTTAGAAACAACTTAAAGACTTTGAGGATGACGTTGACCATACTCTCCCGGGTATAGAGGTCTCGTTCGTAGATCATCACATAAACCTCCAGAAATGTCAGAGTAAATTAGGGTGTATGGTTCTCGATGGGAATCACTTTTCAGAAAGGTCCTCGAAAGTAACCATAGTTTAACCGAGGAATTTCTAACAAACTTGTAAAGAAATAAATTACCAGAGAGCTGTAGGCGAGATTTGGGAACTTGGCGTGGCATGAGGGGATAACGATTGGTTTAGGAGGTTCAGCTGGAGGCGTGACCTATAGTAGATTTTAAGACAAACAGACTAAATTCACGAATAGGGGAGCGACCAACCCATACATAGGCGTGTTTATTTCAACGTAAAAGGTTTGCGATTGAAGATCGGGAGTTGAATTTTGGGCGCTGAGGATGACGGGCGTCGGCTCGCGCGCGCCCTTGGCGTATGGCCCGCACTTTGGGAAGAAATTTGGAAACTTTAAAACTCTACCGTTGTTCCTGCTTAACCAATCACTACAATTTCGATTTTAACCGAGCAACTCTCTCGAATCATCACCGCAATTCGAGAGGCTCAGTAATCAATATCCTGACAACGTTAATGCTGGAGAAGCATGGAGCATCGTCGAAATCCCCTCACAGAGGAACACCGGGGTGAGGCCAAGTCGAGTGCACCTCAGCATCAGAGAGGATCACAAGAACTCTCGTGTATGAATTACGAATTGAACGTTTATTGGTGTATATATGTAAACATGTTAATAGCCGGCTATATTCTTAGCTAACTATATCCAATGACGAGCGACGGTATGCGAAAGATGCGTGAGACGTTGTGATCATTCTTAACGTAGGCGGTGACCGCAAGCGCCAACCAGAGGGAACTACATTCGTGAGCCGAGCTCATGCAGAGCTAATTTAGCAATTCCGGGTGTGGAGTGCGAGTGCTGTAATGTAATACATCTCTAGCTTTGGCTAACGGGCGAATGAAATTCCAGAACATACTTCGAGACGGGCGAGCGGATGAATTCCAGATGCAGGCGTGGGAATGTTCTCGATGTGGCATGATGGGCGTTTGACACCACCGTAGCGTGCCATAGTAGGGCGAACAAGTACGGAACCAGGGGTAGTATGGGAGGATCAGCGGTAGGACTAGGTCTAGAAGAAGACAGGACGTCAGGCTAGACTCGAAATTGGTTAGATACTTTGTCATAGGTCCGAGAACGAGAACTTGTTGGACGATAGAACTTTTTCGAACTGCAAGCTGAGACACTTAAGATTCACTATTAAAATATTGCGATAGCCCACCTAGAGCACCTCGTTTGATTCGGTCAAACTGAGTTGCTGTAAGTGAGTTCTGCAAGTCCGCAAATGCGGGAGAGTTGGAGAAATAAAATTCTGAGCTAAATCAGTTCAGTGCTAGTCGGATTAATTGCGTCTAATCTTCCAGCTATTTCGTTCTCTGGTTAATGCGAAGCTCATTTGAACGAATAAGCTGTTACTCATTCAGAAGGATTTTCACAGTTCCCTTTACCACGATTACTGTGCGTTCCGTCCGAGTCATATTTGCACTATTAGATTAATTTATGATAAATGATTGAAAGTGAGTTTCACTCCCTTATCGGAGTATCGTTAAATCTCTGCGTGTCCTGACTGCTCGGCTGAAACGCTACCGACTAAGCAAACGTAGGAAACCGGCTTGAACACGAAGCCGAGTGCAAGTGAAACAAGTCACTTATTATTCACAGCAAGGAATATAGTATACATTATACACTCGCTTGCGTCGGAACTGCACGCAGAATTCACTGTCAGACTGAAGTCATACAACAACGCCGCAGCTACGCTAGAAGTTTCATCACAGTGTCAGCTCAGAAATAATCCCCAAAATGTTGCAAATGCCGAGGTTTACGTTGGACGACTACGTTTAAATATATTTGCACGGCCTTGATATGCATTGGAAGCCAAGTTGTGACTATCTATTGAAAATTTAAGTGATGTTAAGTTGAAAAGTGGGGAACTTATTAGTCGAAATTGGGTGTCAACGAGGTATGGTAATTTAAATTATTTAATATAAATAGCGGCTTGTATGCGTCCGACTATTTTAATTTACAATTACTGAATATCAAATTTGATTTTTGTAATTTTCTAATGTTGCTTTTCGTTCCACGTGATATTCGTTGTAATTGCAGTTTTTGCCATTTTCTAATGTTGACAAGATGACCGATGTTGCTATGTTTTGTAAGTACTAAGATGATCAGTGGCTTTTCGTTCCGTACCTCTGTCTGTACTTTCCGAGTTTTTGCAAATTTGATTTCCCGTGACATTACAATAGTGAATGTGTTTAAATTTAAACTTGTTTTTTATCCCCTTCTTCTGTAGGTTAATTGGTGCACTGATGAATGAATGTGAGAGGTATGAAGTGACCTCGAAACCCTTGACGATCTGGTTCGTTAAAGAAGTGTAATTTATCATGATTTATTTGTAAATGCAATTAAATTTCAATCTCTGCTTTTATGGATAGAGAGAATCACATTCATCATTTCATCAAATTTTTAAAAATTCATAATCTGTTTTTTTTTGTATTTTTGTACACGAACCAGGTGTCCCGGCACACATTGACGGAGGTCAGCTGTTGTACGTGGACGAAGTAGATTAGTTTTATAGCAAGTTCTGCAGCATTCCTGTCACGAAGGCCATTCTAGAATGTTTGAGGACTATTTATTATCGCTTTAAAACTAATCAATTTTGTGAGGTGTTGGATACTTTTTGAAGCGATAATCTAAGACGTTTGTCTATATTATGTTAATGCTTCACTATTTGTTCATTATCATACCGATTCCGCATTCAGCGTACAAAAGTACTTATGATGTTCATTTTTCAATTTATTTGCTGTTGTGTAACTATGGTAAATAAATTTTTAACCAGCTATCAGACATTCATTTCATACGCTGGTTATCCAGCGCCCTGACACAAGTATTTGCACAACTCTATTTTTGACGCAGTTTGAAAATTTCGAGTTCAGGTTTGGGATAAAGAGTACAGGTAGCTTAGGAAGCATATATTAACCAAAGTATTTAAACAGAACTGAACAAAATTATTGACAACCAGAATATCAAGAAAGTAAAAATGTATGGGTCAAAAGTATTTGGCTAGAATTAGTGTTATGTTAAATCATAGTTTTTTTTTGCACAGTTTGAGTATCTTGATTAAAAAACTATTTATAACGTTTCCAATATTTTTCAAAAGTACATGCAATGTAGACTAACGATGGTGGGCCCAATTATTACCTCTCCAGATTGGGTGACGATGGATGCTCAGTGAATACAATGCCGAAAGTCAAAGAAATACCCGAAGCCATTCCAAAGTAAAGAGTTATTACTAGGTAATGAAAGATTTACTACGTGCAAATTACTGAACGTGCTATGGCTACCGACTGAACTGTTGGAGCAATAGTTCGCAAGCGTGAAGAGACTGGGGCGGTCTTCAATCTGCTAAGCGTCGGACCACCTCGTAAGATTACGGACTACTCTCGATGTTATTTGCTGTGTAAGGTGACGAATGAGCACATAGCAACCCGTACATACCTACTGAAATACCTAGAGTTACAAGGAGTTCACGACAGTAGGAAAATGGTCGCTAGAAAATTGGATCGAAGCGGCTACATCCCGCTGCTCCACGCAAACCTTGACTTCTTACAGCAAAACATGTGAAGAACCGTTTAGCGTTTGCCACAATATATCTTGACAAAGAAATTTGGTTTTGGAAATAAGTTGCATGGTCCGATGGAAGCAAAATTAGGCTTTTCGGCGGAAGTGACGCTCGTCATGCTTAGAGGAAAACAGGTACTGCCTATGATGCCAAGAACACTAGTTCTACCGTCAAGCATGACTGAGGCAGAATCATGGTGTGGGACTTTTTTACTGTCCATGGTGTAGGAGAACTCCTCATCATTGTTAGAAAAAATGGATACTACAGTGTAAAGGCAGATGCTGCTTTCGAAAGTAGGGAAATTCTACGGCTGGCACAAGTGGATCTTCTAGCAAGACAATGACCCGAAACATATTGTAAAATTAACCAAAAATGGTTCAGAAATAGCAAAATAAGAATCCTTCCGCTGCTTAGTCAATCGCCTTACCCCAACCTCACTGAAAATTCGTGGCAAATATTCAAAACTGCTGTCCACGTGAGTCTAAAAAATCTTGCTGATTTGAGGGTCATCTGCGAGCAAGAATGGAAGAAGATACCGCAATCGGAATGTCATAGGTTAGTTTCCAGGAACCATAATCGTCTCCATGATGTTATTGTAAATGAAGGTCGCGTCACTACATACTAAAAACTTGCTTAACATTTTTGCCAAATACTTTTATCTCGCACATTCTTTTGCGTTGTTGGTTTTCTGATACATATATCCTCTATGTACACAACAATTCAGAAGCTCATATGAAATCGCTATTATATAACTCCAGCAAAAGTAATGTACATGACTAGGAAGAAAAACAGGCCCCAATGAAAAATATTGATGCATTGGCATGATACGTATATTATTATCATTCCTTTTCAAGGCTTTCGACTGGAAGCGGGATCCCAAATAAGATCAGAAGGATCACTAACAATCTTCACATAAAAACAGTCAGATTTCTTGGTGTTTTGAGGTGCGTTATGTAACTCATAATGCCGGTTTGTCAGCATCGTTTATGTCTATCCTAAAATTGTGCTGCTCATCAACACTTTCTCCACGGCGAGAGACTAGAAGGTAACTAAGAAGAATCAAATACACAGCCTCTAAAACAAAAACCGCGCTAGAGCCTGTGATACTCTCATTTATGAAGTACGCTGGCTGAAGAGGAGCAAATGTGATGAACACGAGTAAAAGTATCCCACTTGGCGAGCTGGTTACCTTATATTAGCAGCTGTGTAGACCACATGCGTCGTACCTTATCTAGATACGGCGTGCAGAAGTTGTCCTCGGCGTGTTCGTAGTCGGAATGGAGCGAGGCAATGAGCGAACTTAACGCAAAGCACTTCAGTAATGGACACGGACACCGTTAGCTCTCTTTACTTGGAGTATTTACTTAATTAGGACCGAGCTGGAACATGCAGGGCTACGCAAGCCCGCCAAAAATTACTGGCTGCAGTTATGCACTATTGCTCGTCCTGAGTACAACGGCCGGTCGAATTGGTTTTAAAATTGTCGTAGAAATTGCATCGAGTGCAATTTTTGGTAATGAACAAATAGTGTATCTGTAAGTAAGCATTTGGCAGGCTTCATCGTGCCAGCAGAATGTGCAATTGGGATATTGTTTTCCATACGCAGAATAGTCGTTACTGGTCTTCCAGGCCTCGTCTATGAAAATGAACAAATTACCTGAAGTATATTCATTCGTATTTATGACTGTGTGATTTTAGTTGTATTATAACGAAATATTCTTTGATTTAATAAGTGCAGATTTCAGATATATGTTATTCTGAATTCTTATATCTTCATGAACTTCTTCTCTTAGAAGCAAAACTAAGCCAGAAGACTGAGTTCTGGCTTTCAAACTCATGCACATTCGTACTAATGGAAGTTTGTTGGTAGCAAACCAAGAAGCGTCTGCATACGACAGTGGTCACGGCTGCCCAGCAGGGGTCGAGGTAGAACACTGAGTGAGCCCCAGCCTCGATGACACTCCAAAATTTGTAAGCTTTGCATCAGGTCGTGAGAGGTTATTCAACATAGGGAAAGGCTAACATAAATTTTTCCATAAATATTAAATGATAAAGTCAGATTAAATTATTTCAACGCAAAGCATGACAAATAGACAAAAATAAGTGATTGAGTATGAGCGAGCAGCATATGAGGGTCAAGGTTTGTTATTGAGTCTCAGTTCAGGGGATTCAGAAATTAGTTGTAAGCTTTATTATTCATATGATGGGCTAGAATTGCACGCTATTTTCTTCCGAATCTCTTTTTCTGAGTGTTAAGATTTCAAAATTTTAAATTTCATTCAAATTTTAATTAGAAAATTTGAACTATAAGTTTCCCATCAATTCGTGATCATTCTTGTAAATACTCCTTGAATATAATTCTCTGGCAAAATAGCGGAACGTATTCGCTTTGAGAAGGTCCACTATATTCCAGGTAAACCTCAATTGCAATTTTTGACACACCAAAACACTTGCACAAGAAACGCGTGCTGCAAGAAGTTACTTGGAAATTACAGTACTGTTCGTTTTAAGCTAAGCTGTCTCGGAGGTAAATTGTTTTGCCTGCTTTTACGTTAGACTCCCTCAGAGGTACATCGCTGATTTTTATTTGTTTTCATGCTAGACTCCCTTAGAGGTACATCGCTGCTTCTTTGCTTGTTTTCATGCTAGACTCCCTCAGAGGTACATTACTGCCTCTTGCTTGTTTCATCTAGATTCCCTCAGAGGTACATTACTGCCTCTTGCTTGTTTCAGCTAGACTCCCTCAGAGGTACATCGCTGCCTTTTTGTTTGTTTTCATGCTAGACTCCCTAGGAGGTACATCGTTGATATTTGTTTGTTTTCATGCTAGACTCCCTTAGAGGTGCATCGCTGCTTCTTTGCTTGTTTTCATGCTAGACTCCCTCAGAGGTACATCGCTGCTTTGCTTGTTTTCATGCTGGACTCCCTCAGAGGATCATTGCTGCTTTTTGTTTTGATGTTTAAATCCTTCCGTGGTACATAGTTACTGGTTTCGAACAAATTTGTTATTTATCACAGGTTCAAGACGTTGAATTCATTTGATGGCATATCACAAAAGTTCAAAATGAGAAAATTTCAACTTTCTAAGACAACTTAGTGAATTTTGAAGCTAAATCCATGAAGAAAAAAAAAATGCCAATTTACAAATGCAGCAAATTTTTTATGGCTTAAGTATACTACTTTCGTTTGCTTGTTTACAAGATTTGTATGAAACATTCCGAACATACGCGTACGTTTCTTGTTCCATCGAGCTCTTGTCTATCTCTGACAAGCATAACTGCAAACATACATGTACGTGCACTGACAGGAGAGATATTCTTTTGGGACAGCTTTTTCCGGCTTAAGTATTTTTTTAAGTATGAGTCAGCATTTTTTCAGCAGGCCTTGACGTATTTTAAAACGACCCAGTTGTTCTCACGCAAAAACTGAACATTTCAGCAGCGCAAGAGCTGCTGCGACCTCTTCTGGTGCGCGGTGAAAAAGAACTGGCTCGATTAACCAACAATGTTAAAGTTTTTACCGCTAGACGTAATTATGAAAGGCATTCGGAGATTATTAAAGGAAACTGGCATGTGTTGAAGCGCATTCTGAAGAAACCTTCATGCGATTTTTCCACCTTAAGTGAGCGCAAATATCAATCTTGACTAGCAAAATTTGGTTGCATGATTGAAAAAAATTATTGCCAATCAATTGGTCTAGCATCCATTAAATCGAATTACACCTTGCATTCAACTTGGCACCAATTCCACCAATTTATGGATCTTTTATTGGTCTAATTTTGGCTGCAGTTTAAAGACTTTAGACAATATAGTACCACAAGGGTTACATCAGTTCAAAACATTTCAGAGATTGATTTCTAAAACTATTGTAGTTAACATTTTATGTCTAGCTATTTGTGGGCCTGAATAAGTTCTTCCCACAGGACCATATTTCAAGAGTGCGCATACAGAATGTCTAAATAGCCTAATCCATTTATCCTAAGACTGGTCAAGTAAAGAATTTATTGAAGAGATAAGATATGATTCAAAATTGGAAATTTAATAATGTCTAGTGAATGAAAAACATATATTCTAGATTATAAATTAAATAAATTTACAAACATACAAGCAGTCACTCCCAAATTAATGCATACCCTTGTATTATTCTTTATTGTATTTACATAAATCCTTTGGCTACTTTTCTTAGCAACGGGTCCACCAAAAGTTTCGAAGGTATTCGGGAATAAAACGCAAAATGAGAGTTTTTCCTTATTTTGAAAAATTAATGAACAATAATAGCAAATGAACCATGTTCATATTGATTCGTACCTGTCCCAATTACTTACCGTAAAATATCTATAGTACAATAAAGCAATACATTATTGGATTAACATACAAATTTAATTCAATAGCTCAGATGTTCCAGGTTATTGTAGAGTATTCTTATTACTTTACTTGACGCTCCCCTCCGTGAAATACCTCATTCCTACTTTAGACGCCGGTCTGACAATACGGCGAAGACAAAGAAAATCAGTATAGAGTTATGACGGAAAATTGTAGATGCTCACAAGACGGCAGTGGCATCAAATCAATTTTGAAGCCATTGGAAATCCCTGCATCAATTGCTCAAAGTACGGTAAAGAGGTGAAAAGAGCTTAGCGCCGTTCTGAACCCTACAGGACGGAGAAGAATGGAGAAGCTTTCACCTCAATCGGCAGAAAAAGAAGTGCGAGAAGAGAAAACGAGTAAAAACCCGGTCACAAGTAAAGTGTAGTTGCAAACTCTCAGTATGAAGAAAATCGTAATTTCAAGATCAACAGTGCAAAGAACACTTAACATGGAAGGATTGAAAGGACTGAAGAAAGCACCTCTTCTTATGGGTTGGGACGTGAAACCCCAATTATCTTCGCGAGAGAAAATATTGATAAAGAGATTAGCTTCTGGTCATCGGTTCTTTGGTCAGATGAGACTATTCGGTCTCATGAACTATTCGGTCATAGGAACCTTTCTTTTATCTGGAGAAAAACAGATGAAGCGTTCAAACAGAAAAACACTGTTCTAACCGTGAAACATGGAGGTGCGAGTTGCGTGTTTTGGGGATGTTTCTCGGCCAATCGAACTGGATGACCAGTGAAGGTTGAAGGAAGCATGAAACCATAAAACAGGACTTATGGGTCAAAATTCTCAGTACAAATTTTAGGCCGCCCGTCAAAGCTTTCGATATGGGACCCGATGTACTTTTTAAACATGATAATGACCCTAGTCATACAACAATATTTGTAAAGAAATGGTTAAAAGACAATGATGTTGATGAATTGCAACGGTCAAGCCTAAGCCAAGATCTCAAATTTATCGAAAATTCAGTCGGGGAGGGGATGGGGTAGTTATTAAAAAATGAATGTTTCGTAACAGGTTATTGACATGACGACGAATAAATATGAACATGGTTCATTTGCTTCTATTGTTCATCATTTCTTTAAACTCAACTTTTCAAAAACCCAAACTAAATTCTTTCAAAAACATTTCATTCCAAAACACCTTCGAAACGTTTGTTACCAGTATTGATGAGAGAAGTAGCCAATTGAAGGATTTATTCAAATATATTTAGAAACAATACAACGACATAAATAATTTTGGGTGTAACTGTACATACAATGCGAGAGGTGTTTAACAGTTCATATGGACAAGTGACTATAATTTAATAAGTATTGTCCTCAATATCTTGTTGAGAAATAGGATTCAAAATTCGCTTAGAACGTTTGGAGTGTACTTTTTCCCGAGTGGCAAAACGCAGTAAGTCCCAAGCCGTAATGCTATTGTTGTGAAAATAAAATTACGATCTGGTCGTGAAATGATTGAGAATTATAAATTTATTTCGGCTCCTAATTAAATATTCATGATGACCCGTTATCGCCTCCATGATTCAAATTTTATGCGAGAAAGTACAGAGGAAATATTGGTAAAGATCAGGTATTAGGATTCATTTGCAGGAGCATTGTAGTCAAAATTTCTCATCGCTCTAACAATGACTCCTTTTCCTAGAGAAAAGGCCTCCACCCAGGATATTTTGAAGGGCGATGAATACAGGTCTGAGGCCCCCCTACACGCCAAAGAGTGTGCGTGGCCATACAACCGTGAAGAGGATCAGAGGGAACCATGCACGGACGCACCCGACCTAAACTTACAATTATCAGCGGCCTACGTCAGCAGGAGCCACAAGAGCAAAAATGTAATCCCGAGAGAAGTCCACGTAATGGGCCAATTTCCTGGCCTCAGCGGCTCGGACCGCTGTCTATTCCAGTCTGTTCCGCAGTCTCCTGCAGGTTAGTCGCGGCAACTGTGTCTACACAAGTGAAACCCCAAATGAAGCCACGTCCCTCCCGCCACGGTATCAACATTAGACCATCTGGCCGCCTTCCATCCTGTCGAGCCAGCCCAACTGGCTCCAGTGTTGATGGTACGTGGTCGCTAGCCAAAGTACGTCCCAGCATGTCATTGGCTGCCCGGTGTCGGGAGAACCTACCAGCGCTTAATCTACAAGACCATCCATGGGCTCGGAATCCACACGAGCTCCGCAGCCGACACAATCGTGCGGATGAACCACTCCACTGCCCAGAAGCAGAGCCACGGCAATGCGGAGTTCAGAGGGATTTAACCAAAGTTCCAAAGAAGGTGCCGGTAAAGCGTGTAGCCAAGACCCGAGCACTCCGCAAAGGCCGCGGGAAGATGCGACTTCTCACTCTCACCGATAGCTCCGTTTATGAGTTAAGATTAAACTCATTAAAAAAAAAGGTTTCAAGAGCGCTGCTCGTTAATCTCTGGTGTAGAGACATCTATCCTAGTCATCCATTCTGCTACTGCCTCTCGGGGCCTCTTGCTCGCTGTGCCTATCTACATATATAAACGTTGAGGATCTGTGCTACTAGAGGCTTATTTCGTCGGCAAGACGATACAAAAGCCGCGATTGCTATGCCTGCAGCAACGCGTATGCTTAGACCTCTGTGTCATCCGGAGACAGAAACCTAAAGCCATTGCTTGTTATCCATTCTCACGTTCAGAAAACTCGGTAGGGCTTGCCGAAGAGAAGAGTCTTATTCTGATAGCAACTCATGCCCACCATAGTAGCGTGCAAGGAGAACGTAAAGCAGACGTGGTGAAGCGCTAGAGCGTGTGCCAGGAGGTTGATAGCCAGATGAAGTTGATGAAGATGCAAGCGAGAAGAAAACTTAGATAATTATCGCATCTTCTAGCACAAAATATCTTCTAATGAGCGCAAGGTCTCCTCTAGCGCGAGGTCTCCTAGGGTTACCTGGTCACATTCTGTAAGAGGAGATCTCTCCTCCACAAAGCAATCATACGTCAGCACCTCGCACTATGCCTTGTTCAAGTTTAGGGCCTGCCTAGGGCTTTTAACCTCAATGGCACATAAATCGGCCTCCTCAGAAGCAAGTTCACCCATTAAAATTCCGTCGCCCAGATACCGACTGTTCAAAGAGGTTTGCAGTCCCTCCATGAGATCGTGAAGTGCATCAGCGATCAAAAAGAGACCCAGCGGATCGCCTTGCCGAACTTCCTACCGACAATATGACATCATCTCCGAATCGTGACTAAGTGATGACTCCACGTGCTGGTAAATTGTTGGGTTTGACGAGTGAACTGCAATCAAGGCTTCATCCCGGCGAATCGTGTTAAAAGTGTTTTTCAAATCGACTTACAGCAGGGTAAACTGAAAGTTGGGGTGGAATAAAGCTTCGACATATGTTCGAGTAGCGTGAACTGCTGCCTCGCAACAGCCGCGGATTTCGATGCCCAACTGGTGTGGAGATAACGCTGCCGCTGCCCCGTTTTTACCCGAGAATATAGGTAATTTAGAGCAAAGTTGCCCGAGAGAGAACTCTTGGGCTTGAACTTGATACGAGGGCCAATATCAATTGAAGCCTTTATTTCGACCGAAAAATTCACTAAAACTATTACCCATTGCACACATGAGCGGGTGGTCCTCTTGCTTTATTGGATGTGAACCATCCACGTCAAAAAGCTCTCAGAGTGTTAGGTAAGTCGTGTCATATGAAATTTCAACCAAGAAAGGGTGTGACCGAGTAATCCGGTTCATTAACAAGAAAGATACTCTCATGCTCGAGAGGCCAATACAACTTACGAAAGCATTCCAAACGCTGCTTATCCCCGTCTTTTACTCCATGCTCCCAACATGAAATTCTTCATTGCATCAACAACCACCAAATTACACTCTTTATCTAGTCCTACAAGATATCTTTTATTAAAATCATTTTCAGTAATTCTGACACACCACTGAACTACTCCATACTGCTCATAAAATGTATTCATTAAAACATCTCTCGCACATTCATGCTTACTGCACTCAAAAACAGAATGCTTTATTGTTTCTTCTTCTCCAATGTTGCACTGTAAACACATCCTAGTCGTCTCTTCTTTCATTATATCTTCAAGTGCACCTATTCACTCTCGAAGTTTTACACCGAATAGACTCCAAACAACACTTCGACTGCTATAGGGCTCACCCCTCTATCCGGCTTCTGCAATGCGAATAGGTTGGCCCCAATTAAAAACGGTCGGAAAGTCACCGGCACGCCCGCACAAAGCACACGATTTACAAACTGTGTTATCGCCTGTAACAGCACATTTGGCCCGGCACTGACCACTGCCGCAACCACGTCTTACAGGTGCTACGGACGGAATGCATCCAATTTTCCGGATAACCCTTTGGAAAAGAACTTGATAGCCCTCAAACCTTGAGAGAATACAACCTGCTCATGATTACCGGGCAGAGCACCCTGCTCGATGTGCGACGCCTCCACACGGTGAACAGGAGACGATTGGTGCTGCAGCTGCGTCCTTAGAATGATGAATAATCCGTTCGCCAGGAGCAGTCAACTTGACAGGACCCGTGATGTCAAAGTCACATATCTTTTCGGAGACCTGTTTCGCAAGGTTCTCCTACGACTTCAAGGGGCTGTCTTAATCTTCTCTTCTGTCACCAGTTCTGCCATTACCAAAAGCCTGAAGATGTTGATTAATCTTAGTAGTCAAAACGCTGTCCCCAAAGGTGCTGAGGTGTTTCCTACCCGCCCTTGGAACCTGCAAGCCCCCGAGTGCGGAGCAGAACACACCAATCCAATTATCCTATCCCTCAAAAGAATATCCCTGAGCAGTTTCAGAAGTGCTCGACTAAATAATGAGGCTGCGTGAGGTCTGGATGCTTTAGAGATTCGGGGAATACTTTTCTTCGAGAGGTAAAATCCCATTCCAGTGAACTGCAAGGGACAGTAGAGGCTATGGAGGGTAACGGTGCGACTTACAATGTAGCGGTCCTAATGCTATTACAGTGGGCAGTTTTATACATAGCTACTTGTGGGCCCGAATAAGTTCTATGATTTCCAGGGCATCTCATCCTTGGGCATTCCCTCACATCATATTATAATTCAGATGTTGAACATCAAAGACACCGACTTCTGGCTTGGTAGTTAATGCTGGGTCTTTTGCTTTTCACTTACACGACGTGCATCGCCCACCTTTGCATCAGCAGCATCTTTCCATACTGTATATCCTAAAACGACACTTGTTAGGGTAAAAAACACAGCGTCAAGATAATGCAAGAGCCTGTCGCTGCCATGGCAACCCTAAAGAAGGAAGGAATGGGGAGATGGTTGAAGACTTATTTATTATAGGGAAACGGTCTCATTCAACAGCTCGCGGATATACAAAGGCACACCATGCACACAAACCGGTGGCACCCCAGTCTGGCCAGGGCATAAAGGCCCCAACATTTTCAAAATATTAAAGATATAACTTATACTTCAAAAAATGAACATTCGAAAAAACTACAACCAGTAAAAAAAAAAAATACGAGCATTACGATTTCAGTAGGAAATATGTGATCCAGTGAATGCTTAGGCCGTGCATTACAACGCCTCGGGCCTGCGTGGTCGCCATGACACTTGGCACCGCAACAAACCAGCAACACTCACGAATGGATCGGAAGCCCTAACAACTAAATAGATCAAAGCCTATTCTACATAAAAAATGTCACATAGGAGCTTCAAGTAGGCGAAGCAAAATAAAGTACCTTAATAGCCTGAGCGCATCAAAAGAAAATGCGATAAAACCAAGAGTATCTAGAGACACGTTTGCACAGGCTCAGGTCCAAATTCCGAAAAAAATATTTCTCCCAGAGTAAAAAGGAGGTTTGTTTCATTTTTATTTTTCCCGCGTCATTCTTTTTTGCCCTTTTATAGACTTGGACGAATTAATTTTTTGTTCATTTTTTTAACCTATTTACAGGTAAAATGTTCATAACTTTTTTTCAGAATCCCAAAAGATTTCGATGACTCAACTCCAACATATGATATATGCTCATTGAAAGTCAGGTTTTTATCAATGACCATTCCCAGGAATTCGGATGAACTAAATAGCTTTGTCAACCTGACCACAGATTTGGTTGCACGTAAGATGTCCATTTAGCTGGCATGAAGGTAGCATGTACTCTGATCTATCGTTATTGATGAAAATTCCATTGAAATTAACCCTCATTAAACTTTCTAAGACCTTAAATAATTGCGGTAACCTTTTCCCCAAAGTGTTCAATGTTACAGGAAAAGGCGATGAGTCACGCAGGTTCCTCTCTAAAACTCAACGTAGTTCAGATTTGGAGATTGTGGGGGTCAATCCATGTGCATATATAATTTCATGCTCGTAAAACCGATCGTGGGAAACTTTCTATTCTTTCGATTCTCGGTGAATGCGAACATTATCGTTCTGAAACACCACCGTCATCATCATAAAAATGAAAGCCTATTGAGAGGTGAGCGTAGTTATTAAGAACTTGAAAAGAGTCGTGTGATTTCAGTTTGTTATAGCAAAAAGTCACACATATTTGTCAAGAGCAGAAAAAACAACCCCAGCAGAAAAAACAACCCCACTGCCATCAAACGCGATGCGCAGTGGCAACAATGCAAGGTGGGTCCGTGGCCTAATATGGGGTCCTCGCCACACCCCCATTATTCCATCGCCATGGACGAGGATGGACTTTGATTCATCGGACCCGATGAAACACTTACAGTCTTTGACAGTCGAGTTTAAATGTTTTCTGGCTAACAAGAGATGTTTTCTCCGATTTTATGTCAAATATAGAAATGTCTGTTTCACAGGTTTTCAGTTTTTAGGCTTCAGACTTAATTTATTGCAGCAACTGCACTTATAAGTGGTTGTTGGTACTTTATAAACATTTTTGCTGGGTTCCCATGTATTCTTCTACGTAAATAAAGAAAATTTGAAATATTGAAAAGGAAAGTTACATGATCACTGATGTACAGGGGAGCAGTGTTTTTTGGCTTCGCACTGTATTAATATGTTTTTTAAACAATTCATTAAACAGTTTATTACCACAACTTTTACGTCGTATAAAGATATTATGGAGATGGATTTCTTATACTATTATAATGGACAGTTTCATACATAGCTATTTGAGGGCCGGAATAAGTTCTACGACTTCTAGGGCATCCTATCCTTAGGTATCCCCCTCACATTATGTTGCACATAATGTAAGAGTAGACATTAAAAAATACATACATTCTCAAACGTAAACTAATACAAAGTTAAGTTGATTTGCACCAAAAAATATCCTTAGATTAATGATTCAGCTGAGTAAATATGATGTATGAAATTGATGAGAGAAATACAGTTTTCTTTATAGTCCGGAATGAAAAACATGAAGAGAACAATTGCGGTCGCTTGAATTCCGTTAAGTTTAACAGAGCTGTTTCCGCTGTTTCTCAGAATTGATATTAAATATCAAGTCCCGAATGAATTTTCGAGAGTACTACTATATAATGCGAGTTCTATAAGCCCGTTCTGATTGCGTTGAGCTGCTTCGTGAAATTACAAAAGCACCGTTTCATTTTCGCTCGCTCAAAGAACCAGGAGATAATCACTGGCTTTAGCACAGCGTGGTATTTTTCCTAGGCCTCTAGTGAACATGGCTGTGCGGGAGCAGTTGGCGTGTCTAAGAAACATGCAAATCCGAGACCGGGGCCGCAACTCTCGCCTAATCTGACGGTTGCAATATTTCGTGGCTCCAACGATCGTGGTCTGAGTGTTAACTCTTCGTTCGGACCGACCGTTTCCTTTTCTCCATTCGTGATTTAATTCTTGTGAACATTTGCATTTGGAAGCAGAATAAAGAAAATATATTTTGGTAAGCAAGCAGTTCCTGACTTTCCATCTGCCATTTTATAGGAATGATCAGGTGCAGTGTGAGTCGTCAGATGGTCACAGTAAGTCACTATGGTCCATCCAAGCGTACTAATACGTTCCTAGTACGATAGTTTTCTCTATATTTTCAAAGAATATGCACGAAAAACGTTGCTAAGCAACATTTTGTGCATTCAGATCCTACGGTAAATTCTCATGGAAAAAATGGCTAATAATCAGCAAAATTACAAACTTGAAAGCTTATGTAATATTGTTTCAATAGTAGTTTTCCTTCTCTCGTGATGTATCTCATGCAAAAGTGTATCGAACTATAGAAACATATTTCGATGCGTGGAGAATTTGGAATTTTGAGACATATTTAATTTCTTCCTTTAAAATTTTAATGGGCAGAACGCATTCAAAACATTCTGTCTAAGCGTATAACATGTACCCACCGTACCTAACATGAACATGATTGCAACCGTGTCAACAAATAGCTCTGTAAATTACATTAGACGGACCAGGTTCGTATTCATTCCTCAGTTACTCAAGTTTAAATTGAGTGCTCTCGCCTAAGCCCAAATTTTGAGGGTGTGAAGGCAAAGGAAAATGCAAGCAACACTCGGCAGTCTGCTGACAACTGGAAGATCTGTTGGTATTCCAGGTGGGTTTCTGATTAAATTATGTCTGTAGTCTGAAAACCTTATTTTATGTTATATTCAAACTGGATTTCGAGCTGTTCCTGAAGGTAGAGAAGAAACCAACAGCAGCCCTGCGTCGGGCGGCCAACACCGACACTTAATTGATCATCCAGCACCAATATTTCAGGTTAAATAAAGGTCTGTTACAGATAGATGAGACATTGAAGTATTTAAAAGCATGACTATCTCAAAATAGCGTAAAATAATTATTTTTGTTTTGGATAAATTGCGGTATCGCATCTTTAATGCTTAGACATATGTTGATTTCCTAACACATATTTATAACAGCGCACACCCACCATCAGCTCTGCATCCTTATACAAACTCGCATGTTCGCTCGACAGTATATTTTATTACCGAAAGTAGCTTTCTTTTTTCACTGAAGTAACATGTGTCAAAATACATAACCACTATTGCCTCTCACTACCGTGCTTAAATGTTCCCTCTCGTTTCATCACTCACATATATTAATGGAGGTCATTTAATAGTTAAAATATTGAACGATTGATCACTGAAAGATCTTTAAGACAATCGATCAAAAATATCAGTATGAGTGTTGGTAAAGAGTGACTGACAGAGACGGGCTGCGGGTTACGATCGCCATTGATGCCATTTGAGGGAGATGGATTTTGTCATTTTCCAGAAAATGAAATATTACGCCTCTTTTAAAATAAATTTTCTCTACACAAGGAGCTCATTCATAATGAATCAGAGTCTCACAGGTAAAAATGAAGATGCTCGTACTTGCTGGCAACCTTCGCTGCAAGATATTTTGAATAACTCATTATTTACAGATGGCAAACTTTTATCGACCAGCAAAACAAATACGCCCGCATTTATCGATTTAAAATCTGTTTTTCTTCAGTTATTTAGAAGCATGAAACTCTTGAACATGACTTAGACTCTACATTGAATCACAAATACCAACTTGAGACGCGAACAAATCCCAAATTCCATTCTGCAAAGGTAAAGCCTGAGTGGAGTCGTGCGTAACAAACGCGCGTGGGCAAGCACTGAATGCATTGATTTCTCACTTCATTCATCCATACTCTTCCCAATGGATGTCGGTCGAAGCATATGAATTACGAATTTCACAAAACTGTCTGTGTATTCCAATCCTTCGATCTAGAGTTAGTGTTACTGAATGCATTGATTTCACACTTCATTCATCCATATCTTCCCAATGGATGTCGGTCGAAGCATATGAATAACAAATTTCAAAAAACCGTCTATGAGTGCATTCCAATCCTTCGATCTAGAGTTAGTGTTATGTGGATGGACAACATTCGAGTCAGTTCATCGGCACACTAGAGCGTGGTATGAGGGGGAAACTCCCTCCGGACAAATTCAAGGCTCTTTTAACCAAGTGAAACTCTATTCGCAGGCTCACAACACCTAGCCAATTCGACGGTTAAATTCTACCACTTGTTTTTATCAACAAACTGCGGCCGACTGCTCAGTTTGAGCAGAACAGATGACCTGGTCATTCAACTGATTTAGATTAGCCATTATTTCTTGCCCACAGCGTTTATTCAGCCAAAATAATCCTCTTTGCACGCTGGATCTAATTTGTTTACGCAGTGCGTCGCAGCTTGTTGATGACTTTTACGAGGCGTTGCCCCCAGAAATGGCCGATTTTTGTTGAATATGCAAACAGATAATTGTTGAACACATGAGGAGCATCTTGGGCATCGCTTGGCAGAACTGCTGAAAATAATTCGACCGTTCCTTAATTATGTTGTCCAAGTACGGTTCTTTTTAGATCCAAATAGTATTCACCAAAGGAAAATGCCAATCTTACAAGTCTTATCTGTACAACCGTCGATCAATTCCTGACAGCATCATATTATGCGTCACAGTTCACTTCACTCGCTATCCAGGTTGCGACAGGACGGTCTCATGATATGCAAGTATCCTCAACGTAATATGCTGCGCCGGTAAAAAAAAGCTATTTGGGAGAGACGGCGGGAAAAAGTGTTAAAACACTTAGTGCCCGCGCCCCACACTGCCTCTGCAGGTTAATTAGTAATTAATTTATCCGTGTATTTAAAGTTCGTTTTAAGAGTGGTCTAACATATTTCAATTTACATGATTGGCATACATAACGAAGCTTAAATTAAATAGCAGTTTGACAGCTCTTTGACCCTTTTCATTACTGGTTAGATCGATGTGTGAAGTCTCAAACCAAACGTAAAAAAATGGCAACACATATCAACGTAGTTCTTGAGCATCCATATCGAAACGCTCAAATATTTTGCTAACTCCATTCGTTATCCACTCAATAAATAACTGGAATATGATGCTGCATGAGCATTCACTCCTCGTTTTTTAAAGAATTAGTGAATGAAAACAATGAGCGTTTGATGAGGGCATCTACTAAGATGTCTGTTTTGAATTTTTAGTCATATGTTTGCACAGAAAGATTAGTCTCCTGTTTCATAAGAGGAAACAAATTTGTGGTGAATAAGTAAATACTAAAATTTTTCTGCATTTTCGATGAAAAACTCGCGTTGGCGATGCAATGAAGTATGAAGTGATACAATGGAAATTCATCACCTATCTCCACCGCTATTCTCGCAATTTTTTTTATTGAGGCTTACTTAAAAATCTCAGACTAACATCGGCAAAATTAATCCACTACATCAAGTAGAGTAATTTGAGACAAACAACAGTAAATTTGAATTGGGTGACCTTTTTGTGCTTCGAAATTTGTAAGCTTCTGTCGTGCTTGATAGTTCTCTTCACTAGGATGAAAGTTTGTCGTTCGTGTGCTCGTGTGCGGGGCGTCCAGAAAAAGTTTACTGGGAATGCGCATTCCCATCGTGTATTTTACTTGCAAATTCGAAGCCATTTATGGAACACGTAATGTTTTTCCCAAGTATTGCTTTACTGCTGACTGTTCATGTCAGCTTATTTTAATGGTTATTTTGGTGAGAGTCAGAATTCTCAGAGGAGCCTTTTGTTATGTACGGAAAATTTCATTCCCTTTCACGAAAATATTTAAGTTCATCATCTCGTATATATCTCATTGACGAAGAATTTCCTTTTGGAGACGTGCAAGAACATTTTGTACACTGGACAGTAAAGATCAGAAAATATTATTAACTACAAGGGTGGAATGGATGTTTTACATTCAGTCATTCGAAATACTTTCTTTGCCTATATAGATAGGATAGAATAGGGATAGTGAACAGATACGAGATACTTTTGTTTAAATGTTATAGGGAAATTTTAATTATTACTTCCCACTCGACCATCAGTGCTCGGTTTTTCATGTCGGTCTCTATAACAACATAAGTCATGAAAGCTTAATACTTTTTTAGCTGTTTCCGTCTAGTACTGTCACAATTTTTTGTTCTGTCGTCATTAGGAAAAGGAAAAACAATGCCACCAAAACGCGGGAGGTCCTAAACGGGAAATATTCTTTTCCCTCGCCCGATATTTTACTAGGAATACAGGCAATTTCTTACATTATCCATCGATGTATTTTGAAAATGCTGTGCCAATGCAGATTAATTCGTAAATTATAAACTGAATTGGTGAGGCCTGTTGTTCCGGTAACTTATTTTTCCTGAAGTCTAGGGAGCATAAATCTAGTTAGATGTCCAGCTTTTCATGGGTAGGGTTTAGTTATTTTCTTAATGGAGCGTAAAACCGATTCATTCGCCCGCTTGTATTCACCTCAACTAATGCCTCGTGCGGGGAAGGACTAACTCTCATTTCCTAAGACCAATCGAGCGTGATAAAGAAATATCGTCAGGGTTTAGCTTCTGCGAACCCATTGTTCGAACGCACTTCGTATACATAGATAAGAGTTTTTTATTTCCCCAATATATAGTAAAGTGTTTGCACAATATGTAAAGCCTGAATAGTGACAGAGCACCTGCGTAAATCATGAGTATTTAAAATCCGTGTTTCTTGCTTCAAATAGAAGTACGCACTGCGTTCTTACAACAAACTCTTTTATGTTCATAATTTCAAGTTAATTTCTTACAAACAGATAATTAAGTACCGGCAAGCATAACTCAACTACGTAATACTCAAATGCCAGTGAGACTAAACATCGCCTCCTATCTCTACTACAACAAATTTAGTGACTACATAAACGTACTTATCCTTCTCAGTTTTTCATGGTAAATGCTTTTGTCTACTGAGTGACTTACTTTGAAAGGTTCTTAAGTTCCCACACTTCTGGGTTACGATGAGCTTTATTCCAAACCTTAGCCTGTCTTCAAACGTTAATCTGCCAAATACTCGTGCGCTGACGCATAGTTTTCTTTGGTTGCTATCAAACCTACGACTGTGGCTCGCTAATCTTTCGAGCAAAGATTTTCTTTTCACTTGATAGAATTTACTTTGCTAATTTACGAGCATGTGCGAGTTAATTAGCTTCGACTGACATAAGGGGGAACGGGGGATCGCAGTGGCAGCCGCCGCGATGTACGAGCTCCTCTAGCAGCGCGGGTCGAGACGCAGCCACAGAGCGGCAGCGCTCTAGGGCAATTAGAGGGGGGAAATATGGTTGAAAACCACGCTCGGTGATGACCACCTTGCGAATGGGAGAAGGCGTCGTAAAAATTAGAACAATCATCATAGGAAAAAGATGGAAGATATTCAAAGAAGCTGAAAATCACGAGTAGAAGTCAGCATTAATTGCTCTCATTCGTACGAGTTGTTTATGCGGAAAGTGTTTATAAACAGCTTGGTATTTTAAAAATTCTTTTTATCGCTATGGTTTTAAAACAAGTTGTTAAAGTATGGTTTTCTTATGAGCAATCTAACTGCTTAGAAAATTACCATTAAGTTTGAATGGATGCATCAGTAGCTCGAAAGATGCGCGTCAAAAACTACGGAGGATAAAAATAATTCTCTGTCCACAGCTGAGAGAGGGACAAGAGAAATTATAGGAATTTTCGGTAATTAAATGAAATAAAAGTCGTGCACCCCATTCTACAGTAATAAGAAGTCATACACCCGTATATACCTCTCATCAGTGGAGGTGAAATTTGGGTTTTTAGGAGGAAAATACTCCTGAGGAGAGAGGTTCTCAGTCCCTTCGTCTCAGTCTTTCGTTCGCGTTTTATCAGCCCTAGAATCTTGTATCACAAAGAAAAGGAGTATATGAGTTCTATCTCACAAAGGATATTAGCATATGAGTTCTATATCACAAAAAATATTAGGATATGAGTTCTGTATCATGAAAAATATTAGTATATGAGTCAATATTAGCATAATTAAACTATTAGCATAATTAGCATATAAAAAAATTTAACATAAGAGTCCTGTTTCATAAAGATCATAAGCATATGAGTCCTGCTTCAAGAGGAATAAGAGCAAATAAATCCTTTATTGCACAGAATATAGGAATATGAATCCTGTGTCACAAAGATTATAAGCAAATGACTCTTGTACGACAGAGAATTTGAGCTTGAGGCACCTATGTCACTAAGAATATAAGTATATGAGTCCTGCATCACAAATGATATAAGTATACGAGTCCTACATCACAAGGAATATAATTATATGAGTCCTGCATCACAAAGAATATGAGCACACGAGTCCTGTATCACAAAGAATATGAGCACTCAAGTTCTGCATCACAAAGATCGTCAGCACACGAGTCCTGCATCACAAAAATTATTGGCACAGGAGTCCTGCATCACAAAGATTATGAGTCTACGAGTCCTGCATCACAAAGATTATGAGCACACGAGTCCTGCATCACAAAGATTCTGAGCCTACGAGTCCTGCATCACAAAGATTATGAGCACACGAGTCCTGCATCACAAAGGTTATGAGTCTACGAGTCCTGTATCACAAATAATATGAACACACGAGTCCTGCATCACAAAGATTATGAGTCTACGAGTCCTGCATCACAAAGAATATGAGCTCACGGGTCCTGAATCATATACGTTGAGTATGCTGAGCGGTGATCATGAAGATGATACGAATGAAAAGAATTAAATTACCACTTCGAGTATCTTGTGAATTGAATGTGAAAATCTTTCAGGGCTACGTCTAATCAATACTTAAGCTTTCAATGAGTACAATTGCTAAATTACTACTGTTCTTTGACAATTAATGGCCAGCACACGAAGAAACTGCCTTTATTAGTTTCTTCATTAACATCGGCGGGTTGATGGAATTCCACGAATCTTCGACGGCAATAGCAGACGATTGCGTCGTAGCTGACAAGCTTCAAGTCGAGGCGACAATATTCTCTCAGGTTCTTCATGTTTTTCGTTAAAATCCTCTTACATGAAACGCAGCAGCGGCTTAGTGATTGATGAACTCAGTGCTTAAAAAACGTGAGAGCAGTTTCATTGGTAATGGACTGCGTAATGTGTTACGAAAGGATCTCTGGAAATTTTTGCTTGCCAAATGCAAACTTCGAAGTCAGAATATTCATGACGAATTCACTTCTGAAATGGCTGGTGTATATCAATCTTTCTGTGTTTTAACTTTATTAAAGTGTATGAAGAAGTATTAAGGGATGAAAAATAATTCTTACTATACGAGAACCATTCAGCGAGTTTTTATCTTTTTGTCACCAGAACGATCTTGCCATTCTTGTGCGTTCATTACAAGTGAACACAGACTTAAATTAATTTTTTTTATATCTTAGCAGTTCTGGAAGCGTTCAAGCCATTTCTGGGGACTCTCTTACTACTGCACTTAGAAAAATCTTGCACACCCGGGTGTGTCAACCTTCACTCATCAGCTTAGAGTTGCGGTGGCAGGTGCTATGTATGGAAGTGCGTGGCGGCGATCCCGTGCACAGAATGTGTTTTGAGTGTACTCCCCACGGTGAAACGTCATTTCATCGTTGTAAATTGAATTTTTTTTCAGAGTCGCATTATTATTGTTTTTCTCAAGTATAGAACTAACTAACGTTATATTAGCTAGCGTACCCAACAATTATAGGATATGTTTTCTAGATAGTATTTGGTATTGGAACTTCAAGGTATCCTTTTTTTATAAAAGTTTGGGTTTACTTTCATTCCACACGTAAATTCAGTATTTTGTATGAGTTAGACTTTTACTTGAAATATCTTCAAGTTACTCTTTGAATGTCAAGTCTGGTATACTTATATATATATATATAATATAATATCACGAAAAACATAAGTGTGTGCATAATCCATTTATGACTCACGTTTGTGAAACAGTTTCTAGCTAAACGTGTGTCAATATTGCATCGTATTTTTCTCTGAGCGAATTTCAAAGGTAGCTCTCGGTGTAAAATGTATGTCCGGAAGCAAGTCTTGCAACCAACTGAATTTTACTGGAGTCAGCGACTGCAATGGTTTCACTGAAGTCGGTAATTGCAATGGTTTCGCTGAAGTCAGCGATTACAATGGTTTCACTGAAGTCAGCGATTGCAATGGTTTCACTAAAGTCAGCGATTGCAATGGTTTCACTGAAATCAGCGATTACAATGGTTTTGAGGAGGTGAAAGACTTACGCTGAGCTAAACGAGTGAACGTACAAAAAGTACCGTCGAATCTATTTAGATATTTAGAGTATTTTACTGAAAGGTAATGCTCATTAGCGGTTATTGCAGGTTCTTTCAAGCATGGTCTTCGTAAGATGAATTTGTAAGGTGTCAAATACGAGTGTGTTGGCCTCTAAATTGCTGACTGCGCGCTCCCCGACTGATGGCTAATTTTTGTCTCAACGCTATTTTTTTGTCTTGGCACAACCGGTGAAAACAAAATGCCCTCAAGAAGAAGCGTCATTAAACAGAACTTAATCTTACCGTAAAAGTTTTATTTTCAATACCGTCAGATGTTCATATTTTTCAAGCTAATTATGAAAGGATAAAACCAGTATTTTTCAGTGGACACATCATCTCAAATACATACAGTAGGAGGCCGCTATCTTAACTAATGAAGGTCTCCCTATCAAAGGTAAGATTTTTCAACTTTTTTTCTTTCGAAAAAGTACGTTACCCTTGTCAAAAACATTTAGTTCTCCTTTTCAGATGCACATGAAAGCTTATTAAACTATCTGTTCTGAATGGTAGGAAGATTGGTAGATCAATATTATCACGGTCAAATTGCAGTCTTCATCCAACAACGAAATTCACTTTGATCAGAACAAAAATGGACTTGTGTGAACATGAATCGTTGTATTGCAGTCTGTCATGTTCAAAGCCGTTGTGCCAGCATTTGGCGGTGCAAAATGAAGTCACTTGACTCTCAAATACCTTTTGTAAAGCGGCATGAGTGCGCTTTGCTTCGATTCCATTGCTCACAGATGTAAAAACAAATCAGTCACTTTGATGCAACTTCCATTTGGGAGAGCGAATCTTTTTCCTAGACCACGAATCAAGAAGATCCAACTTATTTTGTAGGATGTGCGATCGCTCTAGTGAACTCGTAGGGCAGCGATGGTAAATTGGGAAGCCTGCAGATGGTATGCAGCTACAAAGCTTGTACCAACACAGGTTATTTTTGGTTCGTCTTTTCACTATTTCCTGTACCATCAAAACTGCAATATGATCAAAATCTGTTGGATCGCTTAACAGCCTACTGGAGAGTAGTAAATGGATAATAACTCATACTTCGTTCCATAGACCATTTTTAAGCTCGATATCTCTGGTCCGCTGCAAAATAAGCAAACCATGCTTCGGAAAAACTCAAACAAGGGCCGTGATCCAAACACAAACCTCTTTAATACGGTTCCAATGAAGTGCGAAGTATTTACGGTAAGACACTAACGTAAACGTTAAACGTAACATAAAAATATTTAACGTATTGCAAGGCAAAAACTTTTTCAGCATGACAAGTCTTCCAAAGCGCATTGTGGGGAAAAAATATATATTAGCCTATTATCCTTGATGTCTCCGCTTCAGGTGTGCTATGAATCATCTATCTATGAAACACAATATAAAACAGCAGGAATTGAGAGTAAATTTATAAGACTGTACCAATTATTTAACAAACTTTGTGTAGCCTATCAGAGCAATGCGTCTTTCTACATAGCTCATTGTCGGCATGCGATCAACGTATATGAGCGTATCACTTCTACGCACTCTATACTTCTTTCTACATTATATCGTAAATCTATTTAAACCGCCTTCATTGCCGGAAGTACTGCATCCACGCCCTTACGATTGCGATTGGTGGATTTCTTTTTTGTCCATTTGACATCCTCGCTCGATGACATACGTAGAGCTCTTCAACCATGGTCTAAAATTCCCAAATAATCTCTACAAACCTAATTAATTCCAGGAAGGGATAATTGGTCTGACTTCAATCCGTAAATCATCATAGTGGCAATGAAATCAGTACATCAGTAATAAACTGTAAATTAAGTACTGATTAATTATTCTTACAAAGAAAGTTATTAAAGACTCTCAGTTCTCAGAAGCTTTTTTGGCCAACTCGATTTGTATCAAACTCCTCTCAGGATGCGTTCGCTATATGTCTTGTGCAAAATATCATTGTATACAATAATATGGAATTCCATCAGAAGGGCATCGACACCGTATTGCTTTTAGGACGCTTGAAAATTCAATTGATCATTTATTGAGAAGCTTTTACTTTTAGTCTTCCTTTCGTCATGCCATGGGTCTCAACTGCAATAACCTGTCGGACATCTGACACTCGTATATCTAAGAGCCAAAGCGTCAAAATTGCCAAAAATGTCGAATGATTTCATTTAAAAAGTACGATGACATTTCATCATCACCTTTTATCTCGCCTCAAGGCTCCTGTACATCAATGTATCACGAAAAAGATCCTCAGATATAAAACTTGGGTTTCAATTTAATTTTCATAAAAGTATCTTTCCATTACACCCTCGTGAAAACTTGAGTCAAGCTTCCAGCCATCTCTCGCGATATCTTCTCATTAATGTAGATATATAAATGTCGCAGCTCTTCGCGTCGGAACAAAGCAGGAAATATGCGACCATTAAAATCAACCCAAAATTTCAAGCTCGCAGACACGAGTTTCCAACTCGAGACAGCTCTCAGCTTCACGCGAGGACGAGATGAGGTACTCTAGGAAAACTCCCTTGAATCTTGAACTTCGACTGTTTGATGCCCACGCCCTTCGGCAAAGAAGTTTTTATATTTTTCTAAAGTAGGATATTTGATGCAGGGAATTGCATGTCCTCCCTCCGAGCAATGGCTTTCGACGTTGCAAACTTTTGTCCCAAGTTCAGCAAACATAAAGAACTTCGATTACGCTTCCAAAGTCTCGAAGTGAAGAAATGAAAGAAAGGTTTTTTTAGGTCGTGCGGTGACGTCATTTCAATGTGACGGACGCTACGTACGTCAGAGCAGCATTGAGGGGAATAGTATTGTCAGTATTGTGTGTACCGCTGCTTCTTCAAACGAGCTTAGCACGGTTATTGGTAATATGTGCGTTCATAATTAGAGGAAAATTCTTCTTTCCTCTGTGGTATCAAAGTTCAGGTTCAAGCTCATTAGATGTCTGTCATTGCATTTACTCCTCAAATTTGGGTTCGAATTCTTTACTGTTTTGCAAAACTCCCTCACGCACACAATGGTCAAAGACTAACGAAATTACCCCTTGATATTAATTTTGAGGCCGGGCCTGATTGCAACGAACTCAATCTCAAATCCCAGTTTCGATGCAAAAAAGCAATGACTTTTTTTGCACAATAAAAAATCACATGAGCGATATGTTTGCCACAGATTTAAACTAGAGAATTCAATTCTCTAGTTCAAATACGCTGATAATTCAATGAACCGCACTTCAGTTTTGGTATCATAATGACATTTTTAATAAGTTATGAAGATGCTGGGTTATAACCTTCTAAGGGAATTCTTGTGGTCATCTTTCTGCGTGATCTTGCTCGCTCAAAGGCCAGGTTCAAAGATTGCCTGCATGTTTTGCAAGGAAAAACGGTACGGATAATGTTATTTCTGTGTGCACGACTGTGCATTATATATCTTCGCTTGATGATCCAATACTTCAATTCAGCTACGTATCAAAGACACTTTTGTGACGGAACGCCCCTACATAAGGCTGTTGCTCGTCAAGATTTGAGAGGTCACTTCATACCTCTCGCATGCAT
>VOMN01067273.1:13417-24645 GCA_014899125.1 Orchestia grillus | reverse complement strand
CTGCAGTGTAGGTGTGCTGTGCCTCACTCACTGCAGTGTTGACTCACTGTAGCACAATCACTGCAGTGTAGATGCACTCTGAAGCACTGACAGTAATAAACGGAACAATGGTGCCCTGCGCCTCGACCGTATTACCTCATTCGGAAAAGTTCTCCGAGGACGCTGATGTTGCGAGCAAGAATGAAAGGGTGCCGAAGACTCGTTGCTTCAATGCCCGTTGTATGAGTAATCGGTGAATGAACCTGCGGACTAAGTCACTGGCATCTTAAATTAAAGGGTAAAATTAGATGAAATGAGCCCACCGTGGGAAAGCTGACGGGTGTGCACTACTCGTGGTAGTGGTGCTGACGTCAGCAACCTCATGAAGAAAGACAACCTCAGGAAGTTTTCAATTAACTTATGTAAGTCTACCACAAAACTTTTTTTATTGACTTACGTTTCAACTGAACGTGCATCCGACAAAAAACTACCTTTATTAATTCCAACACGCATTACCGTTGGGTTTTAAATGCCTTACAACTACTGGTGTGGTGGGGATGTGGGGAATGTGTGATTTAAACTTCCTTTTCAAAGGGAAGTACTTCGCAGTCACGTGAAAAGGGCAATTGGAACAGATTGATGAGGTTGCGAAATACGTGCAAGACATCCGATGCTTTCAAATTGAAAGAATGGTGATAAATTTTATCTAACGACGACAACTAAGTATAATAACTGTTGGTTACGACTAGTGTCGTATGCGGATAATAATAACGAATAGTTATGTTTAATGATAATATTTAAAGATGATAACTAATGATAATAAGTAAGCGTCGTCCTTGAATATATAGTAAAATTGGAGCTTAATTTTTCGGTGGAGGTAGTTTAAATTGGTCGCTCCGAGATATGTGCCGAAGTTATGTCAAGAAGAACAAAAATTCTTCATTGAGTAGTTTTAGTCAATGTAGTATTACTAAATTACATAAAAAAGGAGAGAGTTTTATAAAAATTTGTGTTGCACCTCTCCAGGTATAATACAATTTTTTTTAGGCATTTCATTTCTGTCGAAATCTACGAATATTTATTTCCCAAAACACCTGACGACAAATGTCAAACAAGAGCTGCTTTGCCTTTGCCTAAATAAGGCCCTTAGTATAATGTGTATTTATAACATTTGGGATACAGTAAAAGCTCTTGCGGGTGATGAAGCCGGGGTAATTATAGAATTGCTTTCAGCACTCACTGCATGAGCTGCCACGGCCACCAGGTGGCGCTGTAACAAGATGAATGAATGAGATGCGAGTGCGATATGTTAGAGCACGAGACACGGCGGGTCTGCTGGGTTTTAGATCAGATACTCAGATACTCTCCTTCGTAGGCATCAAGATCAGCGTAAATACGTTGGTTTGATAGGCCTCCATGTTTGCTACGTTACGAGACCTGATAGCTGTAACTTAAGATATCTAATATTATTGGCATCTTTTGCAGCTATGGTTTAATATAGTTTAAGTTCTTAAAGTATAGTTTGAGTTCTTTTGATTTTAGAATTTTAAGAAACGTCGTGCTTTGGTGGATTTATAAATATACTCATGCTGCAAAATTATGGATCGGTTTAAACACAGTAATTATCCTATCTTTAGATTAATCGCTTAAGGTGAGCACGGTTTGAATGGCTTTCCAGAGTTCAATGAGCTGGAATAATGAGTCTGGAGTGTAAAGAGCAGATTTTTGTTAATAAATCATGAAGATTTATCTGGCGGCTAGAAAGCTTTGTTTTAATTGTTAAAAGCGTACAAACCACTCGGATACCATGTGTGAACGTATGTTCCATATGAAGCCTTTTTTCTCATTGTCATCATCGATGTTATGACCTACTTGTTTAAAATGTGCGGTGTTATTAATTGAGTAATCCATTTATTCATAGGTGTAGCATTAGCGCTCTTCCTTTTGCCTGTGCTCCGTGGCGAAGGGTGAACTGTGAGATACGTATTTATTTTATTAATGTTGCGCGTTTTTCTTTACTTAACATAATATTCAGCCATGATTTTCTTCATCAGTCTCAACGTCTTACTTTAACTTCCCTCGCAGGGAATTTGAAGAGCCGCGAGCTGTGCAACTGATGTATCGTTTGCAACACTGATATTTTCTCCTCAGCACTCATTTAAATTAGGCTTGTATCATGAATACAGCAGCAGCTAACAGGGCATGTTAGCTGCCTGCTAGTGGTAGTACTCGGCTCGGCACGCGACGATTGCATCTCAATTCTAAACCCATTACGGAGTACAAAGGAAAATTGTTAAGGTACAATTTAAAAGATTTACGACTCCGATGTCACCTTGCCAGCGTTCTGCCGGACTTTTTGTTGGCGCCGCGTGAGCGAGGCGAGTTACTTGCGTGTGTTCTCGCAAGACACTAGAATAAAAAGCATTTGCTAAAAATATATGCACCACTAAGCCTTTTGTTTTATATATATGGCTCTAAACTTGCACAAAAATATTCCTAACGCTCTTAAATATACTATAAATTTTGTTTTCTTGAGTGAAAATAAAATTTTTAACAAGGCACTGGCAAAAAAAGATGTACTTTTCAATACGTGTTGAAGAAATTATGCCTGTTCTTACCACAAGAGTCTGAATTATTACATATTTATTGACGGTGGCCAATAAGTATTAGCGTAGATATCACTATCTATGTAAAGTAGACCAGATTGCAAAGTCTACTGGGTTGTTGTTTGGGCATGTTGGAGGCCACACGACCTGTTCACCAGTCACTGAAATGCTTATCGCACTACTTATACTTCGTATCTGTTGTGGGAGTCGGACCGCCGTCATGAGTGAAATAGGTTCGTGACTCGAAATAATTTTGTAATTTCAATATATATAGCAGTTCAATACTCCCATTCCGACTCTCCTCTACAAATGCCAATAGAGTTTGATCCTTCAAATGCGTCTTTAGTCCATACCGTTGTTTCAATCGATCTGTGACGGCAAACATCATTGACACACTCATTCCCAGCAGAAGACCTATCATTCTGGCTGATCTTTAAGCTTGCGCTCGGAAATTTTACCATCAAGTTCGGGAAAACTCTGTCGCGGCTTTCTTGATATCCATAAATATTTTTGTTTGCCTCTGTCTAGCCCTTCCTCCTTGGAAGCTCATATATTTCACTGTGGGATAGCTTCATCACAAAATTACCTTTAAATTATTTTTAAATCCTTTGTAATAATTCAGTTCAACCATTATATGAAGAAATGAAAATTTTAATTGTTTTCCTCTTACTTCGATAGTGATATTTCTCCATAGTGTGCTTGAACTCACTTATTACTATCACAAATGTGTCAATTTTTAGATTTAGTTGGAGTTTCGTAGTACTATGTCTATAAACAAATTCTCTTTCAAGTGAGAAATCTTTTTTCATCGTAAGTCTTCTTTTCGACACCGTAGCAGCAGAACTAACTCTCAAGAACTTCAGCACTAACTCTATTAGGGAAACTGAAAATGTGCCGCGAAGACTGGCTTTTTATAGCCAAACGTGCAACCCGTATACAGGATACTTCGCTCGAGACCTGAAATTTCACTTGCAAAGTAGCGAAGCGTGACGGAACGGTGCGTACTAACAAGCGTATTAATGTATAGAAAATAGGATAAACATTTCTCTCTGGACTTCAGTATTTAGGTCAACTCAACAATAACATTAATGGCTTGAGAGCAGTTCTGGAGCCAGATGTTTGCAAAAGATATAAATGCAAAAATAAAAATAACAATATTCTCACACTGTTTAGACAAGACAAACAAACTAATTCTTGCCGCGAGATCTTCCTCTGTTTCCACAGGTGTGGAACAAACGAGGCTTTCCATGTGTCCCCAGAAATCGATGTGCATCGATGTGGGTGGTGGAAGCTTTGAACAATCTCTGTAAAGTACATGCATAAATAAAGTATTTGTGGGCAATTTTGTTTTCAAATTTCCTCCTTTCAAACATCAAACAGGTAATATCTCAAAAACCCAATTTTTCGCAAAGTTTCATAGACACAAAAGTCTTAGTTCACCACTTTCTGGTAAGGGTGAAATTTTGTACCTCTCTTTCCCCCTAACACCCTGTATAGCTTTTAATAAGACTCTATTGTTGTCCATAGAATAAATTTTGGTTGTCGTGGCAGGGATGTTATACATGCACATACACAACTGTAGGCTAACGAACACCTGACCTGTAGTTTAAAATATTTCTTGCATTTTGTTGGATTCTGTGATCTTGGGAATTTCATATATTTAAAATGGGTAAATTGCCACGAGATACGCTATAGGAAGACTAGTTTCTATCGTTCTAGCAATAAATTTGCGCAAGTAACCATATAAAGTTATCTTATTATAAGAGACAGTTCAATTACCTGACCAACAATAAAACCTTTTATTCTTGAAATAAATAGGACATTATGCACGCGTAACTGTAGGAAGCAATACAACTCACGTTAATTGCAAAAATATAGCATGATGCCACTCTGCCACCCGCTGAACATACTTTGCACAGCGAGGGCAGGCCAACAAACAAACAAACAAACATGCTGCCGGTGATCTGGGTGCTGACAGCGAGTGGATTACGAGCTGTGGTGCTGCTGAACGCTCGTCTGGCGTGTAGCGCACGTGAAGCTGCTGAGGGTTGCTGGGGTTGACTTCTGACTTAATTAGAGCACCTGCAGTGCATGGTACGGTCAACATTGGTCGGGTGCCATGGTGTTTCGCAACGAAAGTTATAGCAAAGTATAGGGTTGGGAAAAATAGAGGTGATACTGCAGAATTTCAAATTTAGACGTGGTCTGAGACTCAGAACCACGACTGATTTTCGTTCATTCAAATCTGATGAGAAGCTGAAAGTCTGAGAGTGCCTGGTTTACGTCTGGGTTTCATGGAAAAAAAATCCTCTCTAATTTGCAAAATTGACAAATTTACAGCGCCTTTCTGTAAATGAAATGTTATTCTGCTTTGCAGAATCAAAATTCTGCGTTTCTGATGAGCTAAATTACGCCACAAAATTTCCTTTAGCCCGAGCATCCGAAGTTCTACAACGACTTCATTTGTGTTCCTCCCTCCTTGAGCGAAACGTTTTTGTGCACGGCTGCAGCGCTGCCTGTTGGTGTGGACATCACAGAATCGAGTGCTTACCCGCAAAACCTTCGTTTCGTTTGAATTCGGCCATGAAATTTTCAGACAGAACTTTGCTTCCAATTAATTTTGGTAAGATTTTTATCACTAAAAGCTACTAAAATATGCCAACAGTGTCGTAATAAAATCATCATAAAGTGATGATCGTCTAAGCGCCCTCATCTCTCCCTGCCTCCAAAGCGCGGAGGTATCCTGCCGTCAGTGCCTTCACAGTACCATTTGTGTGTACACAGCCTGCGTAGACGCTCCACCTGAATGGTTACGACCGTCTAAAGCGTCTTACCTCTCCCTCCCCCTCAGGCAGTGGGGGTAGCCTGCTGCAGGTGCTGAAGGTGCCGCAGGTGGCCTTCGTGTCAGGGTCGGCCACCCTGCGCTGCGTCTACAACCTCAGGGACGCCCCCCTCTACTCCCTCAAGTGGTACCACAACAACACCGAGTTCTACAGATACGTGCCCACCGAGCGCAACGGGCCTGTCGCCATAGGGTCTTCGAACACCTTTCTGCTGCGCGTGAGTAGATGGCGCACCTGAGTGTGTCTTGTATTGCTGAGCTGTGTCACAGGCGTGATGGTACGTCTTCCAGAATCGCTGAAGTATGATTTGGTTCAATAGATTCAATGATCAATGGCGAACACAGCACACATTGGTACGAACACTGCTGTTCACATTGGTACGAACACTGGTGTTCACATTGGTACGAACACTGCTGTTCACATTAGTACGAACACTGCTGTTCACATTGGTACGAACACTGCTGTTCACATTGGTACGAACACTGCTGTTCACATTGGTATGAACACTGCGGTTTACATTGGTACGAACACTGCTGTTCACATTGGAACGAACACTGCTGTTCAAATTGCTGTGTCGTTCTTACCAGTTGCCTATGTGGACCTCGAGAAGATATCATTGCTTAAGAGGAGGGCTGGAGCCAAGTATAAGTTGGAGTGGCAGGCGTGGCAGTATTGCTGAGAGTGAGAACTTTATATGTACATATATACATAAATATAGGCTCATTTGACTTGCTAGCTGAGCCTCGGTAACCAAACATAAGAATGTGTCCGTCAGTGGGGACAGAAAAGGCTTGGACCAGCTCCTTACGCCTGTTACATACTGCGTGTATGCAGAATATTTCGGAGAAGAAGAGAAAATAGCTTTCGTATTCGAGAGATACAGAATTGGCTGCCTAACTCTACCTGAGGGAGAGCATCCGAGGGGTCAACAGGCGCAGAGCAGCCAGCCTCTCGTATTCCTAGATGGAGTAGTGCGGCGGCAGGTGTGCCTTTTTTGCACGCAGGAGATGTCCAGGAACGACCGTCACGTGACGCTGTCCCTGGGGAGGCTACGAGCTGAGGCGGCCGGGGTGTACAAGTGTGAGGTGATGGCGGAGCATCCGTCTTTCCGGACTGAATCTGCGCAGGCCTTCATGACAGTGCTAAGTGAGCGGTGGGCACGGACCTGAATTGGGGCTATGGGGTGTTGAGGGGAGCAGAGAGTACAGTCAACGTGGGTTTTAAAGGGCTGATGTAGCTCGATTTGAGGGAAGTGACAGAAGAGGGGGACGTGAAGCAGTAAGAAATCGAGTTTGTGTGGGAATTGCCAGGTCCAAGCAGGAAGGTGGTGTGGGGAAACTGGAGGAACACATAGAATTTGACAAAATCAAACGAAAAGTAGCATACCCGAAAAACGGGATTAGTACACCAATACATTATTTATCGTTATATGTACTTACATTTTTGCGGCACTTCGTAATAGACAAAATAGGAGTGAGATACAAACAGGTAGAAAAAGCAGGGTTCATTTTGTCAGGACTTCATTTTATTACGCAATTATTCCTTCTAACTTCTACGTCAAAGCTCATTTGATCAATGTTCCAACTGATGGTGAAAAGTGTAAATATTCAATCTTGTATTTGCATTCATTGTTCATTAGGTGAGATTTTCATTCGATAACTCAAATTCATTCTTACGTTTAACGCATGAATCTTTGCCGTGGGCAAGGTGATCGTCTAGGAGCCCCCACCCTCACTGGGGGGGACAGGGAGCTGCGGGCGGACGAGGCTGCTGAGCTGCACTGCACCCCGGGCCCCCAGGTGCTGGGGGAGCCTCTGCCCCGCCTCTGGTGGCTCCTCGACGGCCAGGAGGTGACGTTGGCTTGTTCAGTCCTGACTTGACCCTTGAAGTGACCACTCATTGGTCCCTGTGAGTCCCAGTGTTGTTACCAGCACAAACTACTGCGACTCTGTTACCGTGAGTCCCAGTGTTGTTACCAGCACAAACTAGTGCGACTCTGTTACCGTGAGTCCCAATGTTGTTACCCGAACACACCAGCGTGACGGTATTACTCACTAGTTATGGTTCCTAATGTTATTATATTACCGTATGAAATTCTCGAAATGCGACCTTTCATTCATTTAAATATCATAACATTTTTGTGCATTTCTGTGTATCTTAACATGAATTACTGCCGAAAATTAGCTAGATTTATCAGCGTTGTACAAGTTTGGGAAGCCCGATCCTGGAGTTTTAAGGAAAGTGTATATTGTCTCACTGAATTTTTTAATTAGAATTCTCAGAAAATTTTTGAAAGAGGAACTCTATATATTAATCGCTTGTACCTACGTACGCACCGTTCTGTCACGCTTCACCCCTTTGCAAGTGAAATTTCAGGTCTCGAGCAAAGTATCCTGTTTAGCGGTTGAATATTTTACCATAAAAGCCAGTCTTCGCGGCACATTTTCAGTTTCTCTAATAGGGTTCAGACTACTCGCATCATCAAGAAGAAAATTGCTTCCAAGACCGGATTATCTCTGCCCCGAATCTTTAACCTCTGTCCAACATTTGAGAGGACCATTTCTCATGGGCTGGTTTATCTAAAGTTTGTTTATTTAAATTTCCGTTAAAATTTCTCGGGTCTTGCTAGTAAGGATTAAGTAAAACGTCGGACATCATTTGTTAACCTTACCAAATGCTTTCGCTTGCTACAGTACAATACCTGACCCAAACACAGTTGGCCATTATTTCATCTCGAAATAGCGTCAATTTTGCTCGGGAAAATTTGTGAATTGTTTGATTAATCTCCATTGCAGTATTATCCCGCCCAGCTACTGTAACAGTCGCCTGTTGTTGCAGTGATGATGGCGGTGCACATACGCTCCGTAGTCTCTTTTCCAGCATTTGCGATCATGGTTCAACTATTTTGAGATCTCTATGCTGATCGACTGGCCAAAGAAAAGGATAATCCTTTGGCCGGCCCGTGCTGCGCTTAACCCTCTGGATAGGCGATGACTTCTCTGATTGATATATAGTAGCACTTACATTTTTCTTCTATGAGAAATTGTGAAAATTATTTGAAACTATTATGGTTTATGTGATTATAAAGCTAAAAATTGAATAGTTTTATATACTTCGAAATGTTTTGACGGTGCCTACCCTGATGGCGTGGCATGTACCAGCTCTACGACGAGTCGATGCTGTCTACCTCAAACTATAACTCTTTTAGTAACGTGTGAGGGAGGGCCTTCGAATACTGCAGTGTTTTGCTGCTCTATATTTACTGGTCATTACACGGCTTCCTTATTGAGGGAAGGTGACGTGTTTTGTCTCATTTATACAGCCAGAGGACGAACCTATGCGAAGTGCTCAAATTGACGAGTATAATGTGATAATTTTCATTTTTAGCAATCCCTCAATTACAGTCTTTAAAATGATTTTGTTATGTATGCTTGTATTGCGCAAATTATATAAGAAAAAACTTGGGACCCATCCGTCGTACGAACGAACTATTCTCAATTAGTTGAGTTCCTCTCTGAAAGACTTACTAAGAGCATCGCGTAACAACCAATGACGATGTCTGTTTCAGGAATATACTGTTGAGTGAGTCTACATATTCGTACATGCATAAATAGTGTATGCAAGGTCTTAATAAGATATTTCCGATTTTTGAATGACCACAACTCACAATATTTATAGATAGAACAATAAGATAAAGAACATCGAAAAGAGAAGTCTCCCAAATTTAATTGAGTAAAGCTCACACTGCAAATGTTCACACCTATATTCGGTGGATTCATTAATGCAAAGACTGAAACTATCGACAACGGCTTCTAATATTGTTACATCTACAGATGTTATAATTTCTGGAACATTTATCTTTACTTGAGGTAAGGGAGAGAATTTCACATAGAAAACTCATCCATTAACAACATATCGACGACACTAATCTGAAGGGGACAGATCTGGGACCCTAGGAAGTCGCATAAAATTGGACGGAGGCGATATTAATTTGGCATGGAAGTGATTTTGAGTGTGTGCTGTCGCTCTATATTGTTGAATAATAAATAAATATGACTCCTAATCATTATATAATCCATTTATTCTTCATGCTTTTATTTTTCTTCATAAGTTGGTGAATAATTATTGCAAACAAATAGTTTACGCGATAAATAATGGTAATTGATAAAAATCTTCAAACAAGTTAAGAATATTTTCTCCTTGATGGTCTTATTTCAACATACTATCTATACTAGTTTTAAGCAGTATATCCTTTCAAAATGTTCGTCCTTTTTCAACACTGTTTACGTAATAGGTAAATTTGAAAAAGTCCCTGGAGTTTACTCCCTATATTTAACTTATTTTTACCTTTCGGAGAAGATATCATATGTGTTCAGAGCGAGAGAGGTCTGCGGCACAGCATCTGGAGGTCTCGCTGGACGGAGTTCAAAACGTTTGTTTTATTTCCTAGTTTTGTACTCTCGAATATTGTGGCTAACATCGTTCTCTTGTGCCACCTCGCTGTTCTAGGTAGGCCCCAGTCTCGTGGAGAGGCACGGAGGCGCGTCCTTCTCTTCAGAACCTGATATAATTTCCCTCATGGTCGAGGGCTCCCAGGTACTCATATATTTATGATGCATTGGCGAATTTAAACGACGAATAGTTGTGAAGGTTGAGCGGGATTAGCAGTTGCAAAAATTAGGAGGAAACTAAACACAAAGTAATTTTCGTTAGTTTTGTTACACACAGAACTTGTTTTCCTTATGCACAAGCTCGCTTTCGTTTTTTCGTAAAATTTCTCACAATAATGATTTAAGTATGTCGTAGGAATTCTGTTGGTGTTTTGTGTTCCCATGGAGAAATTGCTCAATGAATTCAGTTTTTTATCAACACAATCTGCTCATGATTTTGTAACGAGTGGTAGACCGTATAGAACACATTTTAGTACTCAACCTCTGTTGCAATATCGCAAATCAAAGGAAACTTTACAGCCTGACTAACATGACAACATTGAAGGGCTAATGGCATGGAATTACTTTGTTTTTGACGGAAAAGGAATAAATTTCTACAATGATGTAGTGAGCGGGGCAACACAGGCGTGTGTAGCCGCGTCCCTGATCGACCTAAACTTTTACAAGCGTTGATGGGAGGCAGCGTAGGTCTCTCTGAAGTCACTCTGCCCTCCTTGCTAACAAGACTGGAGGGCAGCAGTAAAGCATGTCAGTTCAAGCAGTACACCCTTGGTGAGAATCCTAAATCAAAGAGACGTATATCAAGAAAAAATGAAGTTAAATTTTTTATATAGTGAACATTTTTGCTATAGAGGCGGTTTGTAGGGTACTTCTCATAACTCGAAGTGATTGCACCGATATTTGTTGAGACGTCTGCAATATTTCATCACTGACCGACAGGACCAAGTTGTTAAAACAATGTACTGTAACTTGAAATTTTCGAGAGCGTCTAAGTTTTGAGTTTAAATCTAACATTGTTCCTTAAGGTAAGAATCTCTTCATGCTGGTCATCCTAGAGGCCTTATAGCTTATTTAGGCCATCAATTAGAACCTCCCTTAAGTTTGATTCATTATTAATATTTCCAATTGATTGTATTACTGTACGAAATGCATGTTACTTGTGATACAAACTCGTAAACATTCGAACTATTTCAAATGTTACTGAGCTGTGTAGAAGCATTTCCTCATACAGGTAGCGGTCACACCTCATACACAAGGGGAGGGGGAGTCAACTCCACACAGATCAGGGAGTCAACTCCACACAGAGCAGGGAGTCAACTCCACACAGAGCAGGGAGTCAACTCCACACA
>VOMN01067273.1:0-13337 GCA_014899125.1 Orchestia grillus | reverse complement strand
ACCGTCAACTCCTCACAACACCGTCAACTCCTCACAACACCGTCAACTCCTCACAGCACCGTCAACTCCTCACAAAACCGTCAACTCCTCACAGCACCGTCACCTGCTCACAAGACAGGGTGTCAATAACCAAGACCCTCACCCCCAGGTCGTGGCGGCGGGCGGCGCCGTGCGAGTGGAGTGCCGTGTGGCCCTGGGGTCCCTGCACAACAGCGCCTCCGCCACGCTCAGGGTGACGTCCAGAGAACTCCTCGGGGCCGCCGTCAGGGCAGCAGCTCCCCGCCTCTCTCCTGAAGGTGGTGTGGGGCCTAACTTTCTGCCACCTAGTGTACGATTTTGTCTGGATAAATCATCTTACCAGAGTGTACTACTTTAACGATTGATTTTCTTGAAGATTCTAGGAATTTTCAGATTTATTTTTTGATTTGAATTAAATTTCTACGTAGTCCTGATGGCCTGTTAGTTTATCAGCAGGAATTCCTCGTTGGCTGCACCTCAGTTGCCTGCATTTCAAGATGGGACCCAATGCGTGATCAGCTCGTAAATGTTCAAGCGAATCTTGATCTACGCTCGTCGGGGCAAAACATTTTTTCCCAGGGATACAGTCCACGGATAAAAAAATTCACTGAGTTTTTTTTATATCTTATATACCAACTGAACAAAATATGAACAGTTTCTTCGCTAATGTAATTGGTTTTACTAATGTCAATTTACAAGATGTTCATGTATTGCCATGAGATGGATCAACTCAAGAAAGTGACTGAAAATTAGCCCAATAAAGATTTCATTTTTCGCAATAGCTTCTGCATGTTTGTGAACGTGAAAAGAATTTGCAATTATTTGCATGAAGCACATAAATATGGCAGCCATTTTGGCATTTGGCATATTGTTCAAAACTGGCCCACAGTTGGGCCCACTCCGGGGCCATGTAGCTAAGAGGCAACAGGCGGGTACAGGCAGGACTGTGTAGCTAGGAGGCAACAGGCGGGTACAGGCAGGACCGTGTAGCTAAGAGGCAACAGGCGGGTACAGGCAGGACTGTGTAGCTAGGACACAACATGCAGGTAATTTTACTACATACTTTTATCTTATTTAAGAAATTAAGCATTCTTCATCGCTGCTCATTCTTCTTCCTATTTTTAAGCTCATAGATTCGTTTTTATCGTTTTGATGCAGACATTCTGAAGCTGTTGTTGGCGGTGCTGCTGCTAGCAGTTCTGGTGCACAGGAAGGTGTCGTGAACAACAACCTGCAGGCCCACTCCCCCCCTCCGGGTACACCGTCTCGAGTAACACCAGCCGCAGTGTCCTAGGGAAGTGTCCACACTTCGAGAAGATGCAACGATTTCACTAGCCGCACTCCTCCACTGGCCCAGCGTTGCGTCGCTGGATACGATGGGTCTCCTGACGTTATCGCTGCCGGAACCTCCGTAGAGACGCTGTACCAGGGTGACCTGTGGCTGAAAATAGCTTTTATTTTCTCAGTGAAGTTTTTTTTTGTTCATCTGATGTATTTTTTTACTTACTTTCACATACCGTGCTATTACTATTCACACTGGAAATTCAATGTAGTTTTCATTCACATACAAAATTAGCATCATTACACACGATTCTACAAGTATTATAATCAACATAAGTTGACCAGGAAGTGTAGCCCTGACATCGCACGTTTCAGACAAAGTGTGTCACAAGATAAAAACCAGAACATAACATGATAAAACAGCATGGCTCGAAGCTCTTCAGACGGGCGTGTTCTTATGCATTTATAGTTTTTTTACTGTATTCATGCTCCATGCTGGGGCGTTAATTATGAGGTGTGTGTTCAATGTGTTTGATGCGTATTATCGTTTTTGTGTCCTGAAAATATTTTGTAATTCTTATGTTCTTTTAGTTCAAAGTAAATTATATGTGTGCAGAATTTATTTCCTAAATTCTTCAAAATTGCTGATATATACAAACATTCATACATCCTTCTAACTGTTTTTACATAGAACACACAAAAGTAACCCAACATTCACGCATATCTTGATAAATATCGTGGAATAATTTCACGATATTTATCACGTGGAATAATTTCACATTCATGATATGCGTGGAATAATTCCGCGCATATCGTGATAAATTTTCATAGCATCAGTTCGGTGATGCCTAATGTGTTTTTATATCCGAATGTAAGCCAATGCATAGCTTTTATTCCCCTATAAGTTACGTGCTATGATCGTCACTAGAGTCTAACACGAGCTCAAAGGTTATAGGAAATGTTGATCTAACCTGAACTTGCAAATATATACATAGTACGAGTATACTGCGCGTAAAACAAATGACGTATATTTGTATGCGAGGATGTTTGTATTTTCGTTCAACCATCTGCAGAATTAGAGCTCATAAATGAGAAATACTTAAATACTCATCAAATAGAATGTTGACTTTCTTTGAGATATTTTGGAAGGTATCTGCAGCAAGATCAAAGGTTTATTTCTAAATAAATTACAATCGTTAAGTATTGGCAAACATTCTAATTATGTCAGTTGTACTCATGGCTTTGTAACGGAAATATTTGATCTTTATTCTGTGGTAGATTAATAGCTTAAGCATTTTTCGATTAATATACGATGTTAATTTTGAAATAAATTTCTTTGAGAGCCGACGGCTGTGCATTTGCCTTGAAATTAGATAGCTGTGTTCTAAAAATTTTCATTTGTTATAAAATTAATTCCTATGCAATGGTGGGATCCGTTCAATTCAATAGTATTTATTGCAGTTTAGCTGAATCCTCTAAAAAAATGAAACACAGATATTCATTCTATCAATTTTTGTGTAGCAACTGTACACGAGGGTACTGTCAACGTTACTGATTCAATTTCATTTTCGGAACAAATTTAAATGAATTTTTCGTACGAATTTTTTGATAACAGAATATTGGTAATGTCAATATTTATCACGTGCATCAGATGCAGCATCGGCAATTTTTTCCGAAGTATGAATTATGACGGATCGAAATGGTGCAATTGAGGTTAGCAAATTCCGATATGCGCGGGCACAATTCTGAGGAGACAGGCCAGCGCTGCCAACCCAACACGGCGGAACTCGCTCAGGGCTGCGCTAATTAGCTTACATTTATACGAATCCCGAAATAAAACGAGATCCAACCCTAAAAATTTGCACGCACCGTACTGCAGCATTCGGGTACAGAACTAGACGTGCGTGAATATTAAATGAGAACCAAACAGACCATGCAGCACTGGGAAAGATTACCGAAAAAAAAATTGACTCAGTCGTTAAATTTGCAGATTGTATTTTAGATAGGAACCTTCTTGACTACATTTATCTATGCATTAATACTTGGTTAGTAACACAATCCCCCAGTTCTTCATTGAAATACGTTTAGGTGCAACAATAACCATTAGTGTAGTGACAGCGTGTTGGTGCTTAGCGTCGCCTCTGAAAGCACGGGTCGTAAGTTGCTGAAGCAGAGAACGCTCGCTCTGCAACCCGTGATGGGTCCTTTGCAAAAAACATTACAATAATGCACGGTGTGCACAATGCCCTTCTGACGGGCTCAACGTCATGGAATTGAATGTCACGATTTTTTGTTTTCCTGGGTATAGAGAATATACATATTTTATGTCCCTTATCTTCAAGTCAACACTCTTAGTCTAACTTCTCACCTTCCTGTCGATAATTGTATACAATCAGTTATATAACGGGGATATCTGCGTTTCGTCAGCCAAAATTATGAATAATTGTCGAGGCCTAGACAGAAAAGTTAGACGCTGATCTGTCGGCTTCAGCTCGTGGCTCGAACATGAGAGATGCCTGGCGATCCTAATGCTAACACGTTAGAGGAAAATTGCATAAACAATTATAAATATTTACATATTTGATCTAGAGTAGAATGTCCATTGGACTCAAGGAAGAATATAACCCCCATACAACAAATAAAAATCGCAAATCAATTTCGCATGACGAGTTAGTAATAAAATACATAACTAAAAGAAAATATCTCTTATAAATTTATTGATTGGCATCCATAGTGTATACCTATCGTCAAATATATTATTTTGAGTTGAAGAAAATGAAATGGAGTGCTGAAACTGAGAACGGTTGAGTTCTCCATTATTTGGTGGAAACCCGAGGTATGAAACTAAAGGAGTTCCGAGGCCCAAAAAGGGGAGTGCATATCGCTTACCGCACACCAATCGGGTCAGTGTAGTAATTTTGAAAATGATTAGCTGCGAGTTTTGGGAGGTTGGTTACTTTATTGCAAAAATTTATTTTCATGTGTTTAATATCGTACGTAAAGGATTCAGGCGAAAATTACAACCACTGCTTCTTTCAGCCTATCGAGGCTTACCGCGAAGATGAGAAGGAGGAATACTTTGATAAGCTTTAGCACCTCACCAGAGGCTTGCTGCATTGAAGCCTGTTTGATACCATGAAGATCCTCACAGTGGCGCACTCTCAAAAATACTTAGATTGTGAAAAGCATGGACCAAGTCGCACTAACAAACAAAGCTTCAAGTTTACATTTAACGAGAGGCACATGAAGGGTCAAGTCACGCCATGAAAATTTGTCACGACTAGTTTTTGTACGCGACCATAAAGTTCGTCAGTTGTAATTAGCTTTCAGTTTGTTTTTCTTTAGATTCAGAATGCAGAATTTAGAAAATATCGTGTTTAGGGGCTTCTGTATAATATCTACCGTATCTGCCAGAAAGGAGTTTTAACAATGTAGAGGAGCATCTTAATTAGACGAAACATTATTGATTGAAATTTACAATGCGCTGAAGACACTCTTAGAAGAGGCTGATTTTTCAGGGCCATGACATTTCTTATTAGAAACTTAAAGCATCAGGAAGAGAGATGAAGTCTGCTCAACTACACATTTCAGCCCGAAGTTGCATATTATAAGAAATGTTCTGGGTTATTGAGAAGTCCCACTCACGCAAGAGAACCAAAGATAAAATCGAATCTATCGCTACCCTACGACCTGCCCTCTGCAACTCGCATCCCAATAGAATCTCCTATCTCGTCACCGCTGGAGCTGCTCAAATTTCTTCGAGAATTTTCTCAGATAATTAATCTGTGTTCATTAGCCGAAAAGAGCGTTGAAATTGTTAAAGGGCTTCTACTTCTTGAGCATCAAAAAAACAGTCATGGTTATGAATTAAATTTTTAGCAGCTCAAATACGTTAAAGGATTTCAGCCTTTCAATACAGACTTTAAGGATGTCTTTCTTCCGCTTATCCAAAAAGTACTTCGTTATTACCACGAACACGACTTGCCTGTTGGAGCTTCAGTAATTTGACGATAGTCTTAATCTCTGTGAGCTATAGTTGAGGGTCAGAAATATTTTTGGGATACCTTAGAGGTCTCATTGTACTGCTGTAGCTGAATGCATACTTCTCATGATGAATCGAAAATAATATTAAGATTATTTTTGGAGCAGTATAAACATTTCTTTACAAACGTTTCTAATATTTTCATTTTTTATGACAATGAGCTCTAGTGCTTATTTCGTTCGGCTGAAGTTCATCTATCGTCAACGTTGATTCGAATGACTTCAGTTCCGAAAAGAAGTCAAGTAATCATGGATGAAAGTCACAGCATTAGAAGCCGCCACATTCGACAGACCACACCGCGAGCATCAGTGTAGCCGACTACTCCGTGGTCGCAGGGAGGTAATGCGTCAGTATCTTGTGGCTCACATTGGTCGTTGCGGTTGTCATCATTCATCGCGAGCAGCATTTTAATGGAGTTCGCTTCCCTCTCTAATTTGACTCGCAGAGGCTTGCAAGCAACGCCAAGTCTAACTCAAGACGCCACCCACGCTAAGTTTTTAAATCCATCACACTTAGAGCGGCTGTCACGCACGCTGCGAGGTGTTCGCGAACCTCGAGCGCCATATGTTCGCTGCTCCACTATTGCGGCGAAGACTTCTTATAAATAGGTTCCGATGAGAAACAGCTAGATATTTTAAAAGCTGTGTTGTAAATAGAGAAAAGTTATCAATGCTCAGCGTATAAGAACATTTAGCGGGGACGAAAATACTAAAATCATAATTTCATGGCAACGACTGGGTTAAACGCTCGTGCGTCTGCGAGGCTATGGCAGAAACAAAATTAGTGCGAATGGAAAGAGATTTGCTACTATTAAAGGTCTGATCAAAAATGATGCGGCACGATTCTTAAAATATATTATTTAACGGACGAAAAAAAGTATGGCAGAAATCTCTCGATTCGCAAGCTTATGGTTTAGCCCGTTTTAGAAAATGCATGAAGAAATGAAAAGTGGTGTTTATAAATATGTAACCTTTTTCTGTTCTACAGTTTTATAAGCCATAGCTTAATTTAAGGTGAGTTCTTTTTAGCGAGCTATTCGATGATGGTCTGCAAAATTAACTTTTCATGCTTGCTGTTCACGTCTGAATAAGCAATTCAATTTTATTAATACATCACCGTAATAATGAGAAAGAGAAAGCGAAAATATAGGATCGCTTGCTAAAATTTCTAGTTTCTACATTACAGCTGGGTATTTTTCTAATATAATTTGAATCTGGCCTCTAACATAACGCACAGCAAAAAACAAAAGGAAAATGATTGATAAGCTAAAAAATACCAGGATGAAATTAGTTTCCACTCTGCCGACCGATAAGATATTTGGAAGTGCTTCTACGGACACAGTTGCTTGAAATCAAATTTGATAAGCTCGTTTGCTAGGCTAATGCGTGTAGGCAGAGTAAATTAGAAAATTCGAAAGGAATATAGATTATAAATCAGTGTTGTTTATCTATCTTTAGTTTAGGTTGAAAATTAACTGCGTAAATTGATGGAAGCCGTTATTAAGTTTGAGTGCGATGTATTTGATGATCGGGGAGACCTCACGCGATTATTTGCAGGAGCGAAGACGACGGCAAAGTCGCTCTGAAATTAGCCAAGGTTACCTCCACGTAAAACTGCAAAACGAAAAGTCCTTCCACAGAACCTCGAAATATAGAACAGGTGGAAAAAAGACGTAAGAAGGTAAAAAGCGAATGCAATCAGCAGACTTATCACCCTCTGTTGAAATATCACTACGTATTTAGTAGCAACTTTTGTAACTCACTTCCCGGTTTTCCCCAACAATTAGGGAAGAAAAACTTCGGAACGAAAACGTCTCGAATTGTATGAAAAGTAATTAAACATCGTTACATTTTTAATGTAAATACACTTTCTGTGGCGTTTTCATCAGTAGGGAACCAATAATGTCCGGTTCTCTGTGACGTACGTACGCCACCATACAGGTCACGCTCGACATCAGTACACTATGCATGGCTAGCCGCAAGAAAAAATAGTTTAATTAATAGGGACGGAGAAGAATTACCTCACTCTCAAACCTTTGCAATAAGTCCGAGTAACCTCTGACGAACTGCACAGGAGAACAAAGTTTAAGTAAAAACATGGCTGCTACCTCATCTCAACTAAGGTGCCAGAATGGGGATAGTAGACTAGAATTTTGGGCAGGAATTGATGTTATCTGATCGGGCTTGCCAGCATATAAGGTTGTGCGGCATATTTTTCTGATATTTAATTCTAAAAAAAATATATAATCTGGAGTCATGGCGCACAAACTGTTCAAGAACACCCCTATTGCCATGCATGATAGTGGTTCATCCTATACTGACCATTAGGTTATGAAATCTTCAAGCGGATAAATTTCAAAACAGTTGATTAAAACTTGAGTTCAACCTTAGGTGGTACTTTGTTTCAAGATAAGTTAGAGTAATCTAAAAAACTTGACGAGTCTGTGAGAAATGAACCACAAAAGGGAATGACGCTGTGTGTGCGAATTTCAAGAAGGCCGAATGCTACTTTCAGTTTAAATCATGAGGACTGCGAAATTTAAATCCGTATTCGCAATTCATCAAATCTTAATGCAAATGCGTGTGATTCATCAAGTTTGAATGCCTATTTTAGGACAGTTGTTAAGCGAATTGAATACTACCGAATTGTTCGAGTTTAAATGTTCCATTCAAGATCATTAAGATCGAATGCGCTTTAACAGAATTGTTCGAAATGTTGAAGCAATTCACGATCCATGATGCTTAAATGCTAGCACACGAATCCTTTTAACTTGAATATCTGTATTCAAGATTTGTGGCATTTGGACACCGGCTTAAATGACGTATCGTTCGTGTTCGTAGTTTTTGCAGACCACAACGAAGTCGTCGTAAAGTTCATGACACTCCGACCGCCACTCGACGTTAGTGATCATTGCGCAGGACACCAACGAGCAGAGTGAAGAGTTTTTACTCTCCGGGGGGTCGTTGGGTGTTGGGGTTCGTTAGCTAGAGTGTAAAAACAAGTGCACGCTGTCTGCTTCACTATGTCATATCGTCGACGCTACACTAGAATTAGAACCTTGAAAGAGGGTGTGGGAGAGAGCGTGAGAGAAGACGCAGCAAGCGATGTGGCACACGTTTAAGCGTGCAACCTCGACTTGGCCGCTGTGTTTACTCTCGTCACGCGCACCTATTATAATTCAATAGTAGCTACAATAAAAATAATCTCTTCCGTTCGGCCGAGCCCTTAGAGACGTCGCCCCTGTGTTTCATTTTCAGTTGCGTTGAAAAGCTTTCGTAGAGTCGCGATTATGACAGATTGACTGAGCGCTACAACTGCGCACTGAAAAGATTGTGTTCGGTGTGACTGTTCGGTTAGAGTTCTATTAGAAGCGACTGCAGCTTAAAGTGAATTAAGTTTAGAGAATACTTTGAGAACTACACGTGCTGGACAACGTGTGAGGGTGAGCATCATATAAGTAGGTAGACGAGTACATGCAGAAGAAAGAAATTGAACGTAGGGTAAGCGTGAGAACTGCGTGAGGTTGAAGCATTGAGGGCTACCATGGTTTTAAATGTTAAGAGCTCAGCGTTCGCAAGGTTTACAATCGAGTTGGAAATAGCATCAGTTGAGAACATCGAGGAAGTCTTACAAGATACTTAGGTATCACATGAGAGTGGATTGTCTGGGAGTAAAATGCACACGGTGTTGAAGGCCTTTTATGAGTGATGAAAACATCCGTACAGACTATCACTCACGGACCGGGAAACATCAGCGACACCTGTTCGGGCTGTCACCACCGCGACAGTCCCCACCGTAGAATGTGACGAGTGCCGTAACGCTGTTTCTCACAGTCCCTCAAAAAAGTGCATCAGCTAAATATTGCCCGACTTGACTGCCTCCTTGATAGCCGTGTTGGTCGTTTTATGGCTTAAGCACGGAGGCCAACACGGCTCTAGAAGAGCTCTGCGACGCAGCTTATGCGTGTCGTATAAAACGAAGCTAACGCGGGACGTGGGCACAGAAGTGAAGGTAATTCTTTTCCTTCTCACTTTGAACTAGAAGAGGAAATCGAACGCATAGAACATGTGTCCGAGTTGCAGGCTATTTATGTGCACCTTCGAGATCGTTACTGAGCAATTTGTTAAATCAATGAGTCTGTTACAAGATCACGCTCGCAAGTCTTCGATTAGATCGAGATTATCGTTTCTGCAGCACATGATTCGTTTTCTTCGTGCATCTTGAATTAGAATTCTCACTGCACATACATTTTTTAATCTTATCCCTTGAGCAATTTATTCCTCGTTACAAAGTCGTGCATGGTTGCTTTGTTGACATCGCCAATAAAAATATCTGATGCAGAAAGCCGATCGCATCTTAGTCAAGAATTATAAAATATTAAATTGAGGTTGTTTGATCTTGGATTTCTATTAGACAGTTATCAAAGTCTGGGGCCAACGTTTGAGTAATAAGAAATGACGTTTAATGGGAGGAAATATTGAAAGAGACACGAGAGGCACGTCTGAGAGCGACGGCACATGTGTCTATTAATTTCATCCCGATGCAGGACGGCCGAGTGAGTGTAGAGCTCGTGCGTAAAGTGTAGAGCCCGACGCAGGACGGCCGAGTGAGTGTAGAGCTCGTGCGTAAAAGACACGTTCTAGCTGTGAAACGTACTGATGAATTTTAGGGAGATTTCTCAATGTTATTTCAATTAGTAACTTTTTATACAGTTTTTGCGCCAATTCTATGACTAGGCATGAATCGTGACGTCAGAGCACCATTTCTATCTACATATACAATTTGAAGTTGGCATCAATGTGTGTCTTCTTGATTATTTTTCTAGCTATTTCTTTCCTTTCAGCATCACACACCAAATACAGACTATACTCTGACGTCAAATGATTGTTGGGTTATGAAATCGCTCACAGAATATAATAGAAACTCTCACGGGTGAACTATTGGAAAACACGTGGGTCTTCTCTGTCTTTGGTCCACAGCCCCACACGTTGCCTGAAGGCTGCACCTCTAAAGTCAACCGTCATTAAATCTGTTCTGACTCACTACCGTAACAACTGAACAGCTGCAAAAGCAGTTGCCAAGGCCTCTGTTATGAGAACCGAGAAGGATGGTACATGCTGACCTGACCACAGGTCTGGTTGTCAGGTCAGGTGACGGGACCGTGCAGGTGCGCTTGACCACACTTGGTGCAGTCAGACTCACCTGCCAGAGCTTGTCTTCCATCACAGCTCACAATGACGGGCAAACTCAACAAAGTGTGAAGCAAACGCTCCGCTCTCTTCTATGTCAATAAATGAATTTTTAAAAGATGTAATGTATGAGACAAGAGGTTTCCGTGGTTCAGGATTGACGCTTTAATGATGGTTTACTTTTAAAAACGCTACGTTCGGGTTCTTCTTGTTTGAGTAACTATAATAATGTTAATCCAACGTGTATGCAGGAGACCACGTGAGCTTAATGAATAATTTTTTTTAACAAATTTTTTTCATTACAACTCGCAGGTCACACAGGTCATTGAAGAAAATGTTACAAATTATTTGAAACTATGCAAATTTTTAACTTCCCCGAGGCGGCAACTAAATATTGTACACTAAACACATGCCCTGGGTGTTAAAACCAGGACTCAAGCTGAGCAATATGGCTATAGATACGCTGATGGTGGCCGGCAAATAGACCCACTCGTTAATCTTTATTTCTGTACAGTTTTTACATTCAGTATTCGGGTTAGATGTTATGCTTGCTTCTACAAGGAAGAAATCTAAATTAATTCTGCTCTCGTGTATAATTTCATTTATGTTGGCATAAACTACAATTTCCCTCCTGCAAAGTCTGCTTTACGCTCATGTACTCATATATCACTTGCGTCACAGCAGCAATAGGTTCTCAGGAAAAAAGGTACTGCTCATTTCCAAAGGACAGAAGTTTGAGAATCCCTTTGCGGAATTAGGATCATTGTTCAGAAGGCGTTGTCGGAAAAGATACCTGGTTTCGAGATTCGAAACGCAGGGATCGTCACTTGGAAAATATGAAACTAGATAGGTTCAGCTCTCCTTTCCTACAGAACTTGTCCCCTGACACAAATGCAATTAACATTGGTATTAAATAATTAAACTCGAAATAATTCTCCATGAAAATGCACGCTTCTTCTGAGTTCTGAGTGTATGCTGTGAAATAAACCTCATCTAATACGTTAATAAATAGGGGAATTTTCATGTTATTTATAGTCTAGGGGTACAAAAACATAAGCCTAAAATCTTCTTAAGAGTATAGGGATAACTATAAAAGTCATACGTGGAATTTCATACTCCAACGTTAGGAATTAGACGCTTAGAGAATTGATTTTAAGAACATGGAAAAATTGAAAGTAAAAGTTATAAGAATGTGTTATTCTTGGGTGCATAAAACGAACTTATCCATATCAAAACTAATACACCATTCAAGTATCTATTACCTTGCTATCGGCAAACATGCAGACTGTCAATTACCTTGCTAACTGTCAAGTAAAGAGTTTAGCTTAAATTGATTAAATAATGGGAGATTCAAAAAGAAGGTAAATACTTTGTAATATGATCTTCAAATTTCCACCTATTTAAAAAAAAATGTAAGTGTGGTTGTGAACGGAAGAGTCCAAGCAAGAAGATAACGGGAGCCCTGAGGTGAATCTTAAATCGAGTTTCTTGCTGCGTCAGCAGTTCTGAGGCTCGCTGCAGGAATTGGGCCACGAAATTGTCCTGAAGCAGAAGGGCGTAAATGCAAACCACGATAGTTACCAATGCTCCTAAAAATGATTATGTAACAAGAAAAAATGAACTTTGTCCGTTCATTAGTTTTTGATAATAAAATTAGTCATTTTAACAATTTCCCCGCGTATTGAGCCACGGGTGGACCAACGAAGTAATTCATTCCGCTGTTGGGTGCTGCTTTGCGTGTCAGTCAGCACTCGTATTTTGATTGCTTCCAAAGAAAGCTTTCGTTTGGATATTGAAAATAAGTAAACTCGTTAATCTGAGGAAAAAGCAAAAGGAAAACAAGAAGGAAGCACGCGTAACTTCATAACAGGAGATGTCGCCGAATTCAAACCTAACCTGACAGGTGGAATGACCTAACAATGGACGGCCTGACGCAAGGAACGTGTTAAGAGTAATTTGTTAACATCAATAAGATTCTTAACTCATCATTTGCTGATATTGAGCACTTGCTGATAGCATTGAAAAATCTATTCCGTCGAGTTTATTTTTTACTACAGAGTAACTCATATCTAGCATTTTGTGAACGCCAATTTCGTACTGTTGAGCATCTTAAGAGGGTGACATGAAACACATTTTTCTCCAAGTTTATTCAAAGTTCCTTCGAAGCGTTTACGAAACGCTTCCGGCACTCGACCAAATAAACATACGTCGTTAAGTCTAACAGTTTGCACGAAAGTTTCTAGTAAAGACTGAAAATGAATCGAGAATGATTTAGTAATTATTCTCATTAAATGTGAGCATGGTAGTCCCAGAACTCGGTGGTCCTTCAAACTACCACTCCGTGTAGTGTCAGTAATGTCATCATTTGGCCAGCTATTGCATGTATTTATAGGATTCTTAACATTTTTGTCTCAAATCTGTAAAATGATTACTTTTCGAAAAAATTATGTTATAAGTAACTCTTAATATAATATTTCACACCATCTAGATCAAAACAAGAAAATACATTACAATATACCATCACGAACAGACTCGGGCTCAAATCCCATTTAATAACAAAAACGTTTGAAGTTGAACCTAAGTATACGAGGGAGGGGCTGAAAATATAATGCCCTTGTCATCGCTCCTGCAAAAATATTTTTGAAATTTCATGGTGATGGAGTAATATACATACCAAGTAACATATAATGTAATGACTTGATGAGTTCAGAAAATTACCCTTAGAGAAAGGCCACCGCTTTGTCATGACGCAGGCACAGGTTCGGCCTCGCATGAGAGTGGACGACGCCTCGCATGAGAGTGGACGA
>VOMN01067269.1:0-14701 GCA_014899125.1 Orchestia grillus | reverse complement strand
GGTTACATATAATGAGAAACTCAATTGCAATGTGACTGCTATAGATGTTGTGCCTCATATTGAACCAATGGCAACTTCAAACACACAATGGCTACAGCAGTCCATCATAAAACTATATGAATGAGTAACATGGTTCAAGAAATGCAATCCATTTCTAATATGTAAGATTGTAAATGCAAGTACACTTTTGAAGAATTTGTATCCTATAAAAATTTCTTTTGAAATTGGTAAATAGATGCAAGTTTTTAGTTTTAATTTAAGAATAAGAATAACATTTTGGATCACTTGATTGGTGAGTTCTAAAGTTACTAGAAAAATCAAATTTTATGTCATCTTCAATATCAGTCCATTCACCATTATCATCTATTTGTGATTCATGCACTTCATTCAAATCATGACCATCATCAGGAATAGCATAATTGTCATCCCTTTCACCATGAGTACTGCTAGCACAACTGTCATTGGTGGGCTTGTAGTCATTAGCACTGCCTGAATCATTTCATTCTTCAGTGTCTGCATCACAGTATGAATCATCATCTAATTCATTATGAACTTTTGGAATTTCTTCATCAGTCAGGCATCTTTTTGAAGATGTAATTTTTGGGATTAAAACCCCTAGAAGTTATGCAGAAGTAGGTAAAGGGCCAGATGTGGGGGTGATGAAAATACACACCCTAACTATTGCACAGCATAAACACTACTAGGGCAGCATTGGTGGTGTTGCCTGATAAATGACAAAACAGTAGGGGAAAACTGCTGTAGGCACTTTAAATCACTAAAGTAAATACATCACTATGCAAGTGTTTACCCTTTAATTAAGTTTATAACAAATGTAATGCATCAAGATGATGAATAGGCATTTGGTATACACATGTGGTATATACCAAAGTAAATACATCACTGCATCAGTGTTCACCCTTTAATTAGGTTTATAACAAATGCAACAGATCAAAATGATGGATCAGGTACTAAGACTTGTGAATGCACAAATATTGACAGCTATTGGCAATGATATTTAAATATAAATAAACATAATGTTAGAGTGAATATATGATATTTAAAACTTTTTCAAATTAGGCTTCCACCACTGAAAAATGAAGTACTATCTAATGAGTTCAACATCAAGGCTGTACGATAAGTGGGACGCTGCGTGGAGTACACATAGATAAGGTAAATAGTTATCAGATTTCTTACTGAAGAGATCACAAAAAAATGTAGGCATGCAAATTGTTCTCTGATGTATAGGCGTGTGAGTTATATATTTGTGAATATGATTTTAAATTACTCCAACAGCACCATGATGTGTGCACCAGATTGTTGCCATTTGTTTCCTGCAGGTGAGATGAACTTGTTATCACCTTACTTAGTGATATGGAAACACCCAATAGTAAGGAGAAAGAGACTCTAGTTACCAATTCACTATTGAGAAGTATGTACAACTGAAGTTGGTCCCAGATATTGCAAATTGACTTCTGGAAAGTTCTAACTAAACAAGGCAATAATCTGGGCAATAAGCTAAACCATGGGATGTGAAATACCAGTATAATTAACCCTAGGAAAGGTACCCTTGGAATGTATATAACGACCAATAAATTCTATGGAGAAAATATACCAGAATAGAGAATTGAAAATAAAATTAAAAAAACATGGACATGTGATGATAGAATACTGCTGGAATGAATAAGAAAAATTTAAATTAATTACCTGTCCTCTTGAGTGGCTAGAGAACCTGAGATACTTAGGGTTCTATAATGCAAATGTCTTGTACTAGACTAATAAAGCATATCAATACATGTTGCAAGCACAACTATTAGCAAATGAGGCTCAAAAAAACTTTATCTTGACTGAGATGGGAAATGAAGTATTTACAACATATATTACACAAGTGACTAATAAACATAAAATAGTTCAAACCAGAAAAAATTTAATTAATGGATCATAACATTTGTCTGTCAACAAAAGAACCTGAAAAGAAATTTATTCACTCTTAAAACAGGAAAATAAGAACTAAAATTTCTTGAGAACTAACAGAATTTGATCCAAAGAAATGACAACTGGAGTGATATAAATCAAATAGATAACAAGCATAAACAAGACAATAATAAAACACAAGTACAACAAAATACTCGCTGTGACTTTGAGAGGGATAGTCCCAGACACACCAGTGCAACTGAGGCTGTTACAAATTAACTAAAACACAAATCTGGGAATTTGTTAATAATAATCCTAAATAGCTATCAACTCGGACTTTAATTAGCAAAGCTGCAAAGAATTGTTGATAATTAATATCATTTTGCTATAATTAACATGAAATAAAAACAATTGATGATAGAGAATAGTTGAAAGTGGTGCTACTCAAGTAGCTAATGACACCCTTTGTTAAAAGAAAACATACATACTAACTCACACACTTGAAGCTTCTAAACTATGTTCGGCAAATAATTCCTATTAGTCTTATGTGTTTAAATTTCTACCTGTGATTTTGCCTTATAAAAGCACTAATCATGAAGCCATGCATGAAAGTGAAATGAAGGTAAGTTTAACAAGGGTGGAAAAAACTTGGATTACCTATTTCAAATTTTGATTACATTAAGACTACTGCCATGAAATAGTTTTCAAATAGCTGTTATGACTCCATTTTCAAATTATTGTAGTATCAATGTTTTCAGTGCCAGTTTGATTAAAAAATATCTCAGTGCTATAAAAAGAAAGTCTTCAAACATCTCAATCTATATTGATCTTGATGCATGTTTGTGCAACATCAATAATGATTACATGCAGGGGAAATGGCAACACTGTTCATTGTATCAACTTCTCTGACTCATGGCAGACTGATGACATCACCATAACTGCCCAAGCAGTGTTGCCAGACTTGAAGACTAACAAGTAATGGGTATGGGCGTGATTGCAGAGTAGTAGATTGAGGCTGCTTACTGCCTAAACTTGAAAATTAATTTGTCAAAGAATTTGTTCAATTAGAAACTACACTAATTTACATACATATATGTGCTTGTACAATGTTTGACTTATATAACATAGCTGATAGCTTGTTAATGAAAACAGTTTCCCTCAATAGTTAATAGCTATTAACATACAAATAGGTAAAAAAAGTGGACATTTCCAAAAGTTGTTTCAACATTTGAACATATATTGCACAACAACTAATACTGCATTATAAATGCATTACACAGGAAATGAAAGAAAATTTTTTAAAGTTTCACCCTGCATATCATCCTTCAGATTTAAACCAAATTTTGTAATTAAAATTTACATAATTATCATATTCTAAAAAGGCCAAAATACAGCAAGGACCAACATGCAAAGATAGTGGAAAGTTATTTCTCTCACAATGAATCATTAGTTGCAGTACAGAGGGGTGTCAAGAACATTTAAGTGATTTAATCAACAAAGCCTTTCCAAATAGGGCATTATTGTAGTGATTTCAAGATTCAGAGATTTTGGCTCAACAGCAGACAAAGAATACTGTGGCAGACTGTGATGGGTACAGAATACATGTGTGATTCACCATTTTTCTCTGAGTGTTGTTGCAGATTTGAAAACTTACAGTGCTGGTTGGTAAATTTTTGTGACCTATCTGCAATAACCCCAGATTACGTTTTCATGTTCAACATTTACCACCACACACTAAGTGAAGACCATGAGAATCTGAACACAATGCACTACCCCTGTCACACAACAGCAAGGTTATGGGCATGGCCCTTGGTACAAGCAATCCGCTATTAATTTTTGTTTTTAACTAGTGTATTTTTATTTCTTGCTATTGTTATGGACTACATGCATCATAAGGCTTATAGCTATTGTTCCTAATGGGAATGGACTATGTTGTATGATGGCTAGATGGGAACTGCTATTCTGGTAATAAACTCTGATATGCTTGCTTTTCTTATTTTCCTAATAACAAACTCACTGGCCTGTAATCTGGATTATCAATCAACTTTTGTCTTTCCATGACCAAGAATGAAATTGATTCTCACACTTAGGTTTATAACCTAATTTTTGTGAACATAATATTCTGCTTCGAATAGAAATAATAATAGAAGAAAAAAACACAATTGATTCATGGATAAAGAGAACTTCAGAAAATAAGCTTTAACAAATACAAAACTGAGTCACCTTTGAGTACAAAGTAATGAATTATAATAATTGTACTTATATAGCAATATGATATTAAGTAATGCCTGCTTTCATACATAAAATAGCAAATTGTTCAATTCCTTAAAACATACACAACAGAAATTTGGAATGAGGCAATTAAATAAGAAATAGACCTTTGAAAACTTTACCATTTGAAATTTTGGGTTTACTTTGTATGGAGAACATAAAGCCTTTAACACTTTCAAAGACTAATCATACATAGGAAATTTTTTTGATCATCTAGTGACTGTGAGCACATTTGATTTCATTATTTGGCTGCAGGGTCACCTTTAGTGTCCTTGTTCTCAACCTTATGAATGATGTTACAGAAGATGGTGACAATTTTTTCATTCAAGTACCACTATAAGTTCTACAATAACTGAGTTACATTCAAGATGTCTGCAAAAAAAAAAAAGACAGAACAAATTTGTGACCCAAAAGATGTAAGAATTGTCACAACTTTGATGAATCTAAAACCTTCTGTCTTGCGGTAGATCTGGTGTCTGTCGAGGGGTGTTCTGACTGGCGATCTTCTTCCAGGAAGTCTTTCATTGCACTGGAGTTCTTCCAACCACACAGGAGGTCCTTCCTTTCAATAATTGGAAGTTGCAGAAATAGCTTGTCTATAACTTATTTAACCCACCATGAACTCTTAAGTATGTTAATTTACTCAGTAATTTCAGATGGTAATCTGTAACAAAAGGAAGCTATGGTAGAGGAAACAGATGCTTTGCACCATTACAGAGTTGCAAAATAACTTCATCCAAGAAATCAGCAGACTAACTTGGGATATTTTGGAAAAAGACACAAAAAATGCTGTATATAGAATATGTTGGTGTTTAAATAATATTGATCATTTAAAAAATATATTCAAATAAAAAACCTCAAGTTGTCTTTCATATCATATGTAACCTATTTTTATAGCTGTATCAGTTGTGTGATGAATGTTCAAAATGAATTCTTGCACCACCCTGTACTTACAAACAGGCAATAATAAGCTTCAACTTGCATATATGTTAATAATATGAAGTTAGTATCATTTTTATTTTTAATAATTGCATTTCGAGTATGGTAAGAATTAGCATGGAATCTGCAATTTTCACAATGGCAATGCTGATTCCTGCAAAAAGTGCCAATTCTTGCTGATGCCAATTGATTAGCATGTCACTAATTATACAGTATATATACCATTACAAAGAATAATTTATGCTAATAAATATAAATCAACTTTTGCATGTGACAGAAGGTAACTTTTTCAGGTTTCTTCAAATTTATTTACTATGTGTAATATAATATACCAATAGTAACAAAAAATGATTAATTTTTGTGCTTTTATATGTTTTTATTCATAGGTAAACAAGTAAATATATATCTTGCATTATAATTATCATACATATTTTACTTCTCCAGCTTATTCAGCAGACATAGAATAAGTATTTAAACATCTCTACATTTAAATTAGTGCAAAATTTCATAATGGATGGCTTTGGAGATAACTTTGTTCCCAATGGAAATGGCACTGTAGATCCTGCTGCAGAGTTTTTGGCTCGGGAACAGGATGAGCTGGCAGGCTTGGAGGACCCGCCTCCAGTGGTGCCTGCAGCTCCTTTTGGGGGTGAGTTGCTGGGTGCTTGTGTTCATCATCAGCACTCTTGTCAGTATTTATAGGCTGGAAAACTTTGTCTTTAGGATTTTATTGAAGAATGTATATTGAAACATGGATCATTGTGCTAATTAATATTTTCATCTGTTTCAGAAATTTAATTATAACATGAACTGCTGTAGTTTAGTAACTTTTGTTCTTTAAATTGTGTGTTGTGTGCTTCCTTAGTTTCCTGTCCATTATGAGATGCATTCATAGTGTGCTTTGCTATGAGACAAGTATGCTTTTCATTATATATTAGGCTGTATGAGATGTTAATTACAAAAATACTTGTATTTATAGGACTGTTCATTATTTTGGTATTGGAATGTATGTATTTTCCCTCATCTTTTCAAACTGCTTCAATTGTTGTGTATCTGCTTGTAGTCCTTTATATGTGCTATTGTATGGGTAAGAATGTTATACAGCTGTGAATTATGTACCTGCATTGATTATTTCTAATTTTTTCATGCCATGCTTTGTTTCTTTTTCAATGCATATGATCTGTCTAATGCACAGGAAATTTATGAATAAAGATGAAGCTTCAAAAAATCATACAACTCCGTTTTGTGATGGCTTTGTCAACTTCATTACAATTAACTATTTGAAATGCTGGGATTTCAAAATTTAGAAATCTGAAGCATTTAGACAGGGCATTGAGCTATTGATGTTTTTGTGGGCAAAATTTGGCTGATTTTGGAATTGGTCAATAACAAACTTCTTCAATTTGGCAAGATTGTTTTGAGTGTTTATACATCATCACTTTAGTATACCTGTGAGACCAAACTACTTCGTGACTGACTGACAGGTCTCATAAATTTTTAGAGGTTGGTAGATAATAGATAACTTTGTAGCACTCAAGTAACTGAACTTTTATTTCTGGTTTTCCTGGGATGCAAGTGGATTTGTGCTTGACCTATTGATTGTGTGCCTTCTTAACTTGCTGCTTAAGTATAATTATGTGGCCTTGCATTGCAATAATATTTTATGTATTATTTACTTATTCAAAACCCGTGGCAGTTGTACGGAAGATAGTGAAGAAAATTCTACCTCTAGCTCTCACTGAATGACTGCAAATTGTCATCAAGCAAATTCTGAAGTAACATACAATTTGAAGGATTTTATTTCAGATTTTCATGTTGTACCTGGTACACAATCTATTTACTTTTGTGAATCAAAATTGTTGTGCTTGGCCTTTTCATCAGATTTTTGTAATTTTTTTCATACAAGTGGATTTCATTCTCCCATCATGATGAGAATGTTTAACAGTGACCTAGATAATGAGTACAGAAATGCAGTAATATGCAATTGTATTTGTTAATATTTATGTAGTGTAGATTGCCAAACATGTGAAGAGTATTGCAAAAAGTTGACTTATCATTAGTGTGACAGTTTTTGAGTTGATTGAATGATAAATTTCTTCCAAAAACTTGTTTGGAACATTCATACTCTATGAATTCATACTGTTTTGCATCTGTATGATTGCAAATTCTTTGATTCTTTATCATCATTTGTGCATATAAAATTTTTAAACTCAAAGCTGCTCTCAAATGAAATTCTAGTAAGATGTCATTTTTTGGTTCTCTGTAGTAATTCCTTTTAATTTCATTTCCAGTATTTTGTTTTTCATTTTTGATGAGTTGAGCAACCTTTTTTTTTTTCCTCCGTGATGTCCTAATAGCAGTGTGAGCAATTTGTGCTTGTGAGTAGGTGCAGTAGAGCCTTCTCATTTTTGTGACCCATTTTAATGGAAATTATGTGCTAGCCATTTGAAGTTCAATTCTGCTAATGTTTATGGTAGTTCTTCTCTACCTTTAGATAGTAAAGCAATATCGAAATGAACTTGAAGAGTGGTCAGTGAAAGGTTTGATCACATTCCTTGGCTGATACTTGTAGCAACATCTGATTTTTGTACTTGTATCAACTTGCACAGCTTTTGCTAAGTTCCGTGTGTCTCTCTGTATCAAGAGAAACTGAGGCCTCCATAGCATTGTCTACTTTGCTGTGTTACACTTTTGGCTGTGCAATAAAATGCACCTTTTGTCGCAAGATAAGTGCCAGCAACGTGACAGTGTGGGTGTTATGTAAATGATATGCAGCTTCAAAAACTTTCCTGATTATTTCATGGTGATGTTCTAATCTTTCTTGACTGTGGTTTTATTTGTGGCTTGAGCTCCTGTTTTAGTTGTCCAATTGTGTTTTTTCCATCACCAGAAGCAGCCCCTGATGCTGCCATTGCTGAAGCAGATGCTCTTCAGGATGCAGCAGATGAGGCTAACCATGGTGAATAGTGCTCATTAATTTGAGCCTCTTGTTTTGTTCCTGATTTATTATTTTTGTGTTTTATCTCCCTTTTCTACACCTGCTCTCGTTTATGGTGTGACACATAACAGAATTTTAAGTAATTTGTTGTACTCAATACTAGTGCTATAGTAGTATGCCATAACCATGTAAAGAAGTTGATCTTAGCAGCAGCTGAAAAGTATTCATATTGCACTTATACAAGTGTAATATTTACTACCATACTTAACATTTATTCTGGAGTGAAAAGTCCTCAGCAGCCATCAAATCTATGGACACATATTGCTGTAATATATCTTCATGCAATTGATTTATTTTACTGTTTGATTAAAAATTTATTTTCTGTAATCCCTCATATTTGTAATCCCTCTCTTTCTTTCTCTATGTATATATATAAATTTTTGAGTTTGAAATTTGTTTTGCATGGTGTTCATCACTGGTTACTTGATTTCTGACAATGGCATGTTTTACATTTTTACTCCCATCTGCTTGGAGTGATTTATAGTAAATGGTCTTTCCTTACTAAAATACTTTTGGATGTAATGATTTGTATCTTAGTTATGCATTGTCCAAACCATGAACTTTGTGCCTATTTTGTTGGACTCCTGCTGCATGTCTTGCAAAAATTTGCTCCTGCATCCATCTTACTGCAGATAATGATACAAGCAAAATATTTTATAACAGTACGACAATTATTTTAAATGCACAACAATATTTTATGTATTGTCAATTAAACTAACTGCAGCCATCTTTTATGTCATTCATATGTCACAATTTTAACTAAGGCTCTTATATGTTTATGAAATTTCATTCCTATTCTGATGTAATTTCGATTCAAAGTATATTTTTTACGTGAGAAAGTTTTAGTGTAGGTAAATATGCAAGTACAATTGCACCTCAAGATTCTAATGTAATTAATTTTTTTGGACTGCTCATATTTTAGGAAGCACAAGCCAGGCTGGCAGGCTGGCATCATTGGTGGCAAGTCTGTGTTTGGTTTGAAGGACAAAGTTTCTCTGCTAGAAGTGTTTGAATTGGGAAGTGTTCAAGTCATGGGGATGCCGCTGTATGTGTCAGAAAGTGTAGGTGCTATAATCCCTTAACTATCACTGGTATTGCTTCTAAAACCTCCCACAAAATGTGAAAATCTGTGAAGTAGGAATAGGACTGGTTAAAATGATTGATGAATTCCTCCCTTTGGCCAGTTCATTTAGTTTGGGACTTCGACAGTTTTTTTACTTATTGTATGGAGTTCTGGAAGGTAACACTTGCAATTGTCTGAGGATTATAGTAATAGTTTCCACTAGAACATTTTTTTTTTCCTTATCCACACAAATTCAAGATAATGGTATAGGAGACTACTGTTAGTTCATCAAGCATAAGGAGTTAAACTTTATGAGAAACTATTGTGAATTTTTACTATGGTAGTTTCATTTATGTTTCCCTCTTTTCTCTTAATTCTCATAGGAGAGACCAGAATTTTACCCCTTTAAGAGCTTTCAATATACAAGTTTACTCTTGAATTTTTATCTCATTCAGGTATCTACAATAGCTCTATGCAGTAGATGAACTAGGACCCTCTGTTTATTTCGATTTTTATGATTGAGGTATGCAAATGTGTGTTATGTGAGAAGCATTTCTGAAGAGGGCTTCTTTAGAGCATTGTATGTTGAGGCTTGTTCTCATATTTTATAGCCCACTGTAGTTCTTGTATGAAGTTGACTCCATGTTCAATAGGCAAATATTTCAATTTAGGTGAACACTTAGGATTAACTGCTCTCCTATTATAAAATACAAATTTAAATGCATACTAGCTTCATTCCAGTGGAGGGATGACCCTGCATTAATTTTGTTTCCTTCTGGCAATGTGTTTGTTAATGTATTTTTAGATCCATACTGGGAAAGTTTATCAAGTTTATATTTTTTAACTCTAGTGTCCCAAAGAGTGATATTGTTTTGTAGGTTTGACAACTTGTGAAAGCTCTTGGTAAATGATGTAAACTTCTGTAGAACACTAGCTTATTCTTATATCTATAATATCTAAGTAGAGATAAGGTTTTCTTTTCATTTCTATGCTAGTGAGTATTTATTTTGGTGAAATATCCTACAAGAGCAGATCTCATTTGCTCTCTGGGTGCCTAACTAAAAGTTATATGTAGGATCTTCCCAAGACGTAGGTAAGATTTAGTAGTTTCTCTGGAAAAGTATGTTACCAGTTAATGAATATAAGTAACTGTGAATAAAATACACAGATTTTGTCTCTAAAGGATGTTCTTAGTTATCTTAGCAAGATCAACAATGCTTTTTTAGTGGTATTGTTGCAATTGTAATTTTGTTGGTAGGTTTATGTGCTTTCTTTCTGTGCATCATAGGGTTTAGTATTCTTAAGCTCTTGTAATGGAAGAGGAATGAAAGAAAGGTTTAAAATAGACACATTATTGTTCTGGTTAGCTCTTGCAATGGTGTGAATTGGTTTTGTGATACTCTCTGAGATAGGTACATGTAACTAACTTCATTGTGCTGGCTGTGACAATTTGAGTTTTAATTTCAAAATTAGGTATCATTTTTACTTTTTTCCCTCCTTTCTACATCATCCTATTTTGGTATGAAGAAGAACATGTCATTTCAGTGCCTCTATTTTTGTTTTCTTCATTCCTCATATTTTTGGTGTAGGGAATTTAAATGGGTGTAGGTAGTGTTGCCTACAAGGTGCATCTCGATTTCTTGCCTTATAAAGGTAATAATGGGAACTGGAAGGCTGGCCAACGATATACTAATCACCTGTTATAATTTACAGTGCTTCATTACTCCTATCTGCTCATATTTTCTCTTCAAGATGCTAACCACTACTATTGAGATATCTCATTTTGTTAATTTGTAGTCAAGGATAAATATAACATCTAAAATGAACAAAGTTGCAGAGGCAGACAGAAATAAGGTGTTCCAATTTAATTCTTTGAAAAATAGAGCTCTTTTGAGGAATATCAACACTCATCTTTAGTATCTAAAAAGGATGTACATACCTATTACATACCTACTGCATATGTACCTAGATGGTTAAATGTAGTATTCTTAAAAATTCAATACAAAGAATAAAAAATAAACACAGAGTAGGTAGAAATATTTTTCTTAGAGCTAACTTAGTACTTCAAGTGATGTTGAATTTCATAGATTCAACTTAGCTTATTAGATTTGATAAAAAAATTAAAAACTTGTTGAATTTTGCATCAAAGGTAACTTTTTTTTAATTTGATTACAAATTGTATGAGCAGATTGACAGTGCTGCTGTAGGTAGTTGTATTTCCCTGTTTTCTAGCCATTTATGGGTAACATTTTTTAGTCTTACCATGAAAGCACTCGGTAGCAAAAATTACCCACTAGAATTCAAATCGGGTTTACATAGATAGTATTCTAAAGGTTATATATTTTTACTTTTTCTCTTCAGAATAACTATTTTAATTTTCTTGCACAGCCTATGAGACTAATTATTTTAATTCCCATGCACGTCCTGTGAGAACTAATTGAGAAAATTTTTGGTATATGGAATAAGGAAGAATAGTTATGCAAAAAATGTATATATTTGTATCAAATTATTCTATAAAGCCACCTTTGGTTTGACTACTGCTATGCATATCTGAAACTGTTGCCAAGCTGAAATTAGTGGTCTTTATTTATTTTTTTGACATTTCCTGGACAATGGTGGCCTCCAGTGAAGCTGTGATACTATGAGGATATCAATTAGTCTCCCTTTCAACAATGCTGCACACGTAATAGTCCATAGGATTTAAATTTGGCAGTTGGAGCCACATATTTCAGGTCCCATGGTTGGTTAAATTCTGTAGCATCCTATCTTTGGTTACTATAGCTTGTGAGAAGGTACTGTATCTTGTGGACACATATGCCTTTGTGAGAAGGTACTGTATCATGCTGAGACATATGGCCTTCCATTGGATGCTTTATCTATCCAGGGCTTCACAACCATTTTTAGAACATCAGTGTATCCAGCAGCATTAACTGTAAGATCCTGTATAAATATGTCATTAGGCATGATAAGACCTTCACTACTTGCACTCCTAAAACCATCACAGGACCTGGAAATTTGTTGTGCTATAACCCTGGGTTCTCATTTCTTGGGTCAACATCTTAATTTAAATGTGTCATCTGAAATGAAATTTTTTTTAAATGATTTGAGTCATTAATTAACAGAAAACTATATGTTCTCATATAGCCCTTTCATCCTGTGTATATACATGTGGATAAATATACTTTTTGCAGGTAGAGAAGATGAGTGTCAATATCCCTTGAAAGCTCTATTTTAAGTAATAGTTTTAAAGGAATACAATGTTTCTGCCTGCCTTTGTAATTTGGCTCAGTTCAAGAGAAGACTTCCAGCTTAGATGTCAATTTGAAAAATTTTATTTGATGTATCATTAATTTTGCTTATGCTGTAGTTTTTAAAACTCCTAGGTTATCTTAAAAACATTAGATAACCTTCAATAATCTTAAGCTATTCAAAAATATTCATGGTGAAATTTTCTCTTTTTTGCTTTTCTATCATTTTTTTTCTGACATTTCAAAATCCCATTGTTTTCAGGTATTTTGTGAAGTTCTTAATTTGCTTAAGATTTAACATAAAGGCCTAAATTTATTTATGGATGCCCATTTCTTAGTAAACCACTTGGTTTTTAACATGCATGAACGTTTAATACAAATAAACTGTGTTGTTGAATTCTTTGCTTTATGTTTAAAACACATGTGAATATTTAAAACTGCTGTTTTGTTTAATCTACTCATATGGTATTTTAATTAAATGCATGTTTCAATTATGTGAACATGACTTCTAATTTGACTAAATTTTATTTTAAATGTGTGTCTACTTATGGACAGACTAGTGCTTGATTTTTAATACACTACATATATTTTGAATGTACCATATTGTTTTAACTACTATGTACCTATGCTTCCTCATAGTTAGTGTCTTTTTTTAAGATTCTTTCAAATCTCCATGTGTACTGTATTACTAGAATCTGCCCATTTTTCAGAAGTCTACTTCCAATTGTTCAATTAGTCTGCATATTTATTGATTAAAAATGCACATTTATAAAGTAAATCTGTCGATTTTTTCATTGAATTTGCCATTGCCTCATGTCTTCAAATATGCCTGTATTTTCTAAATTTTAACCATGATCTATTTGAATGTACTCATATTAATTTTTTACCTAAACATGTTTTTGTTGAAAAGTACAATGTTGCGTTTGGTCAGTGTCATAAGTTAATGATGCAATGTGCGTGTGTGTGTGTAAGTGATAGCAAAGTTGTTGCAGTGTATGCTTGTGTGTGTGTATAATAGCAAAGTTGTTGTAGTGTGTGTGTGTTTGTGATAGCAAAGTTATTGTAGTGTGTGTGCGCATGTGTGTGTGATAGCAAAGTTGTAGTGTATGTGTGTGTGATAGCAAAGTTGTTGTAGTGCATGTGTGTGTGTGTGTGTGTGATAGCAAAGTTGTTGTAGTGTGTGCATGTGTGTGATAATAAATTTGTTGTAGAGTGTGCGTGTAAGTGATAGCAAAATTTTTGTAGTGTGTGTGTGTTACGCAATTAGACAAATTTTTGGACTAGAATTGTGTTCAGATGCATTGAGCTTTAGATAAATAGTTGTATTTTAGAATAGTTGGAGAAGTTTTTTGGAGAGATTAAAGATTCATTTTTCCAAAGCTTTTCCACTGTTGTACTTCATTATCGAGGGAATGAAATCTCCATAAAAGTTTGGTATTTCTGCATACTACATATATGCTCTCATCTTATCCATCACTCTTTTCAAAATCACATTCCCTTGATAATGAGTTGTGTACAACAGTTCAAAAACTTACAAAAATAAATGTATAATCTCCAAGCAAGGTTTTACAAGTGTCCTTAAAGATGTAACTTGAGATTCCAATGATTCATGAAATAGTTGTTTAATGTATTTGAAAATGGATTTCAAAGTTGAAGTTATTGTAATGTGTGTGTGGATGTATTAAGTAATTGAAGATAGTGTTATAATGTGTATTTAAATGTATTAGGTAATTACAAGGTGTAATATGTTTGACTATTTTAAGTAATTAGAGAATTATTTACAGCTGCTGCTGCTGCCGCTGCCATCGCAGGGGATATCATCAGTACTCCTGTCCGCACGCCTGAAAGAGGTGAGCGTTGTTTTTTTAGTTAGGTTCTTGTAACTTCTCAAAAAAGTTCTTAGTTTTCTTGAAGCCAAAAGAATTCCTTAACCCTGATCTAGAGCCTCCATTATGTTTGTGTTCTGCTCCAGCTGTCTACAGGTGTTATGGATCATTCTTGACCTGAACACTTTTTGGTTCTCCAATGTATGTGAGGAAACTGAAGCTTCTTTGGGGTATTCCTAACTTCTTGCTGTTGCATCAGAAATGCTTACTGCATTGTGAGGCTATTGTAGAATGTAGGTTTGCAGTTTGGTAGGTAATCATTGTCTTCTTTCCTTTACTCTGTACATCATAAAGGTTTTGTGTAACTGATCTCTCCGAGTTTCATTGACACCTTGTCAACTTTGTGTTTTAGGTTTTCATTGATGTTCTTGAGGCTTCTTGCCAT
>VOMN01067258.1:0-29771 GCA_014899125.1 Orchestia grillus | reverse complement strand
AGCGGCCGCTACATTTCAAAGTAGCGCTGCCCAGCTCTGACAACACGAATAGTTTTCATGCAAATATGATGCTCGCTCTTGTAGATACCACCTTATCAGGGAAATGAGCGTAGGTCGAGCTGTTGTTCGCTGGGATAGATTTGACGCTGTACGCAGATACGGCTATACACTTACAAGCTAGACAACTCGTACAGCTGTGATGCTGAAAGAAAATGCTTTGGAGCGCAAATTTCTCTACTACGGCTCAGCTCAGCATAACTTATGGCCACTCTATCTCGCTCTCACTTCCCATCTCTGATGAAGCACTCGAACTCAATTCGCGTCGGCGAGATGGGGCTCGACCACCTGCCGTCAGTACATCTAGAAATAGGCAGTACAACATATGGACGCTTGGCAGAAATGTGTTTAAGTTTCTCTGCACTTTTATAAATAGGCTGATCTGTACAAGGGCTTGCTGTAAGTGAAAGATTGTACGTTTATAATTAAGCACCTACAAGTGAAATTCTGGCTAAAACTTTGTTCACAAAAGATAAAGTTGTCACCTCATTTACAACTGCATCATCAGCTCAACCGACCCCGGTTTCAGCAACCCGATTTCAAGCGTATGGATTAATGATACCCCGACGGGAGAGCCTTCACCCTTTTCGATCAAAGCAACCTTATGGTCCCGTTTCATAAGGATCCTGCTAATTTTTGTTAAAAACTAAATGCAGTCTTAATGCATGGATATCTAAGGCTGAAAATAGTTTATCGTATATAAAGCTGAATGTAGCCTTACCATAAAAATAACTTTATCACTATTTGGTTTACTGTGGCGCCAGTTTTCGTCTGCCCACGTCCACTGAGGGACACTGTTAGGTGACCTCAGCTCTAGCTAGGCCTTCGGGACTTTCGTATCCATTTTGCTTCTTTCAATTTTCAGTCCTTCTTTACCGGTTATTCTGTATCTTTTCATCACTTTTTTTTTTGAATTGGTGTTTTTATGTATAGGGAATCCTGCGTACGAACACACCTGTGCATATGTTCCACGTTTTCTGAAGTCCATGCTAAATGGTCTCTTCGTTTAGCTCTCGTGATGTCGCATTCCATGGGGCTAGGGAGCTTTAAACTAACTAATAATCTAATCTGATCTCGTCTACTCTTATCTGTCCATGGCCGTCATTTCTCTGTAAGGCCTGTACTTCCCATCAGAATTTGTTCTCCACTTATACAGATATTAAATAGTAATCTGGATTACAGATTTATTAAACAATATTTTTATGTTTCTCAGGATCACACATTTTGAATGGTATATCGTTTGTACCTCTTTAGCATTGTTGTTTTCGTTTGCTGCAATGTCACTGTTCTCCCCTGAAGGTCGAAAGCAGGACGTGCCGTGTCAATTCAAATTACTTCTCATTTTGGCAATTTCCTTGCAGTTGAGCCCCTTAGCTTTGCAATTATTCAGGAAAAGCAACATAATTTTCCAAATTAACCATCATCAAGACGACTTTCAGTGCTTCTTCCATGGTCGCTCCAGTTCTGCCCGAATTGTAGAGTGTAGAGCTTCGTTGAAAGTTTAAAATCACTCATGATTTACATTTCCTATTGTCACATGATAACCCGGTGAAGCCGGTAGCACGATGTGATTGATTTCTTCCTCTATGTTTCTGGTCCATGCGACAGGACTAAATTTTTTCCCGAGGCCTCATTTCAGATAGCGCATAAATTTTGCTGGAGCTCGACGAACAAATTTCTGTTTTAATGTCCAGGCATCATGTATCATGTTTGTGCGACCAGATGGAGGCTTTGGTAATCAATGATCTTTTAACATTTCTTTTAAATGAAATGTGAAAACGAATACAATGAACGAAAGGGATCCAACGTAAGAGTAAGAATTTTATTCTTAAGTAAGGAATCAGTACTACAGGAAATCCATTTATCAAGCATCTAAAATCACGAAAACTGCACCATGTCGTTGCAATGACTTCCCGACGTGTGGAAAATGTTAGAGGTAAGGTCGGGAGTTCGCACGTTTAGGTCAGCTGAACATTTGGCGTAACTGTGTTTGTCGACGCTGTCGTGGGTAGCAAGGTGCCACAATTGTAGGGAAGTCGAACTGCAAGATCTCTCTCTACCTCAACTCGAGGACGTGAACGGCAACTAATAACTCTTTGTGTCATTTACATATTTCCTCGTGTCTTCTCAAACCTACGTAGTACGTCGCACGTTTACGCAATTTTTCTCGAGATGGTAATCAATAGAGATGAGCCACGTTCTAATTTCTATGTGCTGAGAGCTCAGCTTTCTTCTAAGCAATGCGAGGCATGCAAGATGGTGCATATCACGAGAGGTAATCGCTTCTATAAAGGAAGTGCGTGTTTAGGGTTTCATAGTTGATATCTGAAGACATTAAACACGATAATGAAGCATAATTAGCCTCTACTTGCAATTGGTATTATGTTTCATTGTTAGATTATGAACTTTATTCTGTGGAATGTGACCTATTAAGTTCCGGATCTGCTTTAATTAACAGCTTCAAGGTTATTTTTTGTTCCTCAAGATGATATACGTCGGTTACAATAAATTAGGTGGGAAATTGGTGTTCCCTCCTTTATTTTTTCCGCTTAAGAATGGTAATGGTCGGTGACCGGAGTGAGCTTTCTTTAGCATTTCTCCATTCATTTGATCATTTGATCGTTCACAGGTCGACCTAAATCTGGCTTTGTCATTTCGGAGCGTCCCATTTCTGGGTGGGTTTCTTTTTAAGTGACGTCCATTCATGCGTAAATTGCTCTTCATGCCCTCAAAAAATTGAGAGAGACGGCAAAAAACTAGTGCGATCTCTCGAAGACGCGCAGCAGCTTCACCGAGTGACCCACAAATGAAGAATTTTTTGGAATGTTTGAAATATCACATGGGACCTCCAACCGTGTTATTCTGGACCAGTTGTATTTTGTGAGACATTTTATCCGGTGCTAACGCATCAAAACACCGCAATGGAGCGAGACGATCTCAATTTTGGAAATTCGATTGCGTAAAAGCGCTTCATATTACTTCATGTGCAAAGATGTCGCAGTAGCTCAAATGGTGGACGTCTTAAGCGATTCATTTGTTTAGTTTGATAATAAGGGTTAGTCAAGACAAATATTTTTTAACCCAAGCTTCCGGCTAAAATTGTTCCAACCCTTTTCAAAAGCAGATGCCTATTTTATTAAAACAACTTATGCTACCAGCTTGTATCTAGAATCAATGCCGGCTTCATTTTTATTAACATAATTAAAATTGGGAGACTTCATGAGAAGCGGCCATTGATTGTCAATGTTAATCATTTATGGGCGTTCCTTATTCTCTCATTTAGAGCAGATTTTTAGATAACCATTTCGTATAAAGTTAATGTCATTTAGTATTTGCTATTAATATGCATAATATTCTATAAAAAATCTTATTTCTTAAAATACGCTTATGTGTATCTTCACTCACGAGGACATTAAGACAAAGACTCATAGTTGAAATTTCGCCTTGTTATGACGTATTTTTCTTTTTAAATTTTAGACGGCAAACGCCTTTCAAACCAGTTCTTACTGCAAAATATAATTTTTTACGTTCTGTCAGTTTGTAAGTTACATTTTAATTAAAACGTCTTACTATGTAATCAGATATTTTCTTCCGATGAAACGACGGCTTGTAACGAAGAGTAGATAATGTTGTGTCGACGTTGAATGCGATGCTACTTTTCGTTTTGTTAAATAAGGTTCTTCGTTTAAATAAAATCTGTTGCACTGGTTTCTCACATTTGGATTCATGCACTTTGTGTTTATTTCAGAATACGACGTGCTCATGTTCTCTATGCATACACGAGTGGAAATTCAGCATTTCTATCTTGCGGACGTTTTTTATATCACTCGTTTTTATGTGGCTCTGTTGGAAGTCATTTGGATGTGCAAATGCAGGAATAAAATTAAACATAACATTGCAAAGTTTCAGAGGAATTGCATGCGGTTTGATATTTATAGCTGATGCAAGTGCTGTGATATCTCGTGCACTTCTTCGAAATATGACCTAAAGGGTGCGATTCTTGGAATCTTCTTGAATGTCCACCTAAATACGAGTGATATACTAACGTTATTCCATCGGAAGGTTGGAATGATATTACGGTAAAGTCTGGCCACCCTCGCTGGTGTTTTTGCGCTTTATGAATTTTTTGGGAATACTAACTCCAAATTAAATTGTGCATGTTGTTACTCTGCAATATATGTTTTTTCTGTATTTGTAAGTAGAAAACGTCTGTCATAGGATATAGAGGAACAATATGTATCGAGGAACAATATGTATTATGATGAAAGATGAAGTATTGACACTGAAACATTTTTATGAAATTGTGAAGTCACGGACTATTGAGAAGATATTAGAAATAAGTTTAAATTCTCGCACTTGGTGGAGCGCTGGACCAAATTTTTAATGAAGTGTCTTTCTAGCAAAGTCCTTCGTTTATGTATGATATGGCTACTTGTTCATATTTTTGGACTTCAACGTTTGATCATAATTTTACTCGTACCGTCCCAGCTTTTTCCATGCATAATTTTATATTGATGTTACTGTTTTTTAGTAATGTAGAAAATGCAGTATGAAACTTTGAAGAATTAAAATTAAAATATATTTTTTATATAATCGATCTGTGTAGATAGTTTTTACTTAAACTTCTATGGAGGCACTATTTCTGTGAAGATTTCAGTTGAACACACGTGACGATGTAAAATGAAAACTTTTACTTTTTCATTTTCATTAGAGTGGTAGTTTCTAAAATTTTAGAGTTGACAATTAGGCACTAACGTCGTCTTGATTGAGACTTCAGCGAGTCGATTTTTCGGTATTGCATGAGTCCCAGCAGACGCCAATTTTTCTGTTCCGTTTTCTACAGGCACTATTTATTGTTTTCTACTGTGGCTGAGGTAATTACTCTTCGACAGACGAAATAGTGTACGAATGACATAGGAATTATTTTCTATTTCTGTTTACATATTCATGTTCTGTGTAAATTTTACTCCGTAGTACCCTTCATTTATTTTTTGGCTAATTTTTTGCACATGCATCTGTAGCAACTAAAAGTATACTCTCAACCTATTGAACGAAATGGGAAATCGCTTCATTTTTTAAATAGTAATTTTACTGTAAATTTTATGTTCAATGTGCCTGGTAATTTTCATAGAAGGATGATGAAATATAGCTGATGCCACAGGTTGATTTTTTCTCTACTAAAACAGAAATCGATGCGTAGTGAAACGGGAACTGCAACGCACTTTAAGTACCAATCCAGGGCTCGAGTTCTCCCGTTGGCTTTGTTACGTTTTCGAGTACGAGTATTCGACCCTTATGGCGGGTGATATACCTTGCTAGTCATAGGAATGAGAAAATATTTTGAAGGTTTTTCATTTTTGGTCTATAAAGCGGCGTATGGTTTGCATTCAATGTAGTTTATTTGATGAAAAGTGAATATCAACATATATAGCGTAGTGGAAAAAGTTGTTTTCCCGGTTTTTGGCTTGTAGGAGATAAAAGTTGTAATAATAATTATGTACCTGCAGTTGTGAACTATGGATTAAATATATGATTTATGGTGACATTCATATATCTTAGTGACATTAGGCCATTTTCAAAAAAAATGTATTAACGGTACTTTCATCCGTTTTTCTCTTTCCAGCTTTAAGAAGTAACACTACGCTTTGTGCTTAACATTTTTTAGAGTCTTTTGATATTTCACGGCTGATTCACTTGTGATAGGAGTCTCTGGATCGATTCACGGATGTTGCTCGCCGTTGGTTCCGGTCCGAGTGGCCGGACCTGTCGTCTTCTCTCAAGCAGAAAACTGAAAAGGTTTGCCAAACGGTTTGCATTTTTCTCAGTTGACCCCCTACGCACTTAGCGTACAATGGTACACAAGGAATTGTTTGCTTGTGTGATATCGTTACTCTTTAGTCACGGGACGAGTGCACCATCGAACGTTCATGCAGGCGTTTTCTTGTTGACCTGCACAGGTGTTGTTGCGTGTACGCGCCATGTGCGGTTGCTAACTGTCTGCCAGTGTCAGTGTAGCGTCAGGTGTGGAGGTGAATGGTGTATTCCAGTCCGTCTTCTGAGGATTCTTTCATTTGCGCTTCTCTTATTTCACTGCTGAACAAGATATTTGTTTCAGGAATTGAACTTTTATTCGTGAACTAGTTACTTTTAATTCAATTTTTGATGATGTGAGCATAAAGTTCCTCGAACTGAAGTGACTACCAAGAACAAGTCATTGCTCTGGAGTGGTCATTAATTTGGATAGCTTGTAATTGCTGTTTTTTCACCCTTTTGTTGACGGTGGGAACGCTGATGATTGTCAAGTACCTCTCATGCTCTTTGTCGCGTTAATACGCTAACTGTCCACGTACTTGTTTTTCTCACCTATCATATGTTTATTTTACGCAAAAAAATATATCGTTGGTTTTTGTGTTTCATCAAATATAACTGTTTCTTTCACTATTATCATGAGTAACTACTCTGATGTTTTTCGTCTGATAGTACTGAGCAATTCCGGATAAATTATTATGTCCTTGTGTGTATGCATTACAGGTTAATAGTTGGCATCAAGCAGGGCCCACAGTTATAGTGTTATCATGGAGATGGTTGGTGTTGCAACAGAGCTGTTCCTCCGCACCTCACGTACCTTTTCGATGAGATGACCTCCCCAGATCGCTCCGCTCACGAGTATATCGAATCGCTATGTATACATTTACGTAAAGAGTAATAAGTGCCGAGTGTTTCCTCGTTTACGGACGTGCGAGGGGAGATGGAATTGAGAATGCGAGAGGTGTCAATTTTGATTTGAAACAAGGATCTTGTTCTTTTACGTTATCTCTCAAGTGACTGCGTTCAAGAGAATTGTCCTCTGAGTTTTGATACTTTTGAGCCCACGGCTGTCATAACCGAAATGTGAGCAGCGTCGGTTGTGGGGCTATTGAGAGTGCGATAGTTGCGTAGGTCTTGTGTTTCCCTCGCTCCCTTTCTCTCGCGTGAAATTAACCGTCCTTTCGATTTATACGCGAGTATTTTTATTTTGATTTTTCAGTCTTATCTCTTGTACTTTTTGGCCTCTAGATGCACGATTTTTTGTTAGTTAAAGCGTGTCTTACTGAGATAGTGTAATTTTGTACTCACGTGGAGTTGAATCTTGATAACGCTTTGAACTGAAGACCACCGAAACAAATTGGAAACCGATTGAAATTTTCTATTGTTCTTCCATAGAAAAAAAAACTTTGTAGCTGTATTATATTTCTTGTCAAGTCGAAACTGATCATTGATTTTAATGAGAAGTAGTCCACTTCAAGAAAAAACAAAGTTATTTGCTGCTGCTTCATGCTATTTGATACGAGTCAGTTTGGTTAGCTATACGTATATTTTGTCGATTCAGACTGGGTAGTTTCTAGTTGTTTGAGCTCACTCTTGGGAAATTGGTTATCTTCAGTCTACTGAGTATCATAGAGCATTCATTTAAAAATTGAACAACGTTGCTTGAGAAGGAATGTGCGAATATAAACTTCGCTATTCGCGAAGGCTCCTTCTCTTCTTTATCTTCTGCGCTAGAGCTAACGCCCTTAACTTCATGGCCTTCTGTCACATGGCTTCGTTATGACTAAAACACCTACGTAATCATGCATGCCTCTTATACTGTTCGCTTCTATTCTTAAGTTGTTCATGCAAGCTGCTCTCATTTGAATGTAAAGTACTTACTGGGGTGTTTTCAAATTCAGAGTCCGTGCTTACTTACTTAAAAATTATATGCTCTCTTCAGCTCACCCACCTGAAATACGAGTGATTCCCTCTTTTGGAATCTGTTCAGTAGCCGTGAATCAATAAAATTTGCTAGTCCGTATTGTGACTATAATACCCCTCGAATCGGCCCGCCAACTAGACTGGATTTTGAGACAATCTTCAAGCTAAACAACAGGCAACAACCAAGCTGACTCATGATACTCTGCAAATGTCTAAACTGGTCCATTTAGAGCAAATTCTGATTCAAGTCTGATAATCATTATTGCATTAGTTGATGAATGAAATAGGGGTACACTTCTAATTTTGAATGAAAAGTACGAGGTGAAGCGCAGCAATCATATGTGATGCATCCCTCAATTGGTGTTCCGTGGCGCTCCGTTCGATGAGACATGGGCTCGTAATTCGTCCGAACATGTCATCTCTGTCGAAAATTTCTGGTCCTCTTCGTAGTAACTTCTCGGAACTGTGATGGAACAATTTAGGAAGATCTCGTGTTGTTCGATCACTCGGTACTGGTCACCGTCCATGATGACCTATATTTTTGTCCCAATGCTTGAACGTGTCATTTGACTTGTAGTTTACGAGTTGTAACATATCGTCCCTAATTTTAGCCATGCTCTACCGTTTGTAGGCAAATCTTACAATCTTCGCACTCCTCAGAAGCGTCCTTAACCCTCCGTTTTCGATCACTTGCATTATGTTCGTTTAAATATGGCCGAGGCATTTTCGTATTTATTCGGTTAACTGGGTTCTGAAATATCATTGAATATATACTTGATACTTTTGTCTCTCTAACATCTGCAAGTATTCGAAGTTTTCGAAGTAAATAAGTAAAATTTTGAAATCGAATTTTAAACTAAGTGATGTACGAGTTATATGATTTATATTAAAGTGATTGAATATAACCCTGGAATAACGCTTGGAAAGGGGTTGTTAGAGAGTTTGCGAGATTTCGCGGTCTCTATTTATAATTACATCTTATTTTTTAAATACTGTCTATTTTTAGAGTACTACCTTCGACTGAATGTTGAAAAATATTTTCAATGTGCTATAAAGCAAATATTATTAGTGAGATTATGCACAAAAAATACACGCATTTCATTTTTAATCAGCTAAAGCAATTCATGTCTGGCACTACAAATGTTATTGACAACACTCGAGATGGTAAGACATAATTTGAGACGAAAATGTACCTTTTGAAGATCAGTTTTTGCACTGATACCGGAGATAATGTAACCTCTTTGGAAATCTTCAATGCAATATATGTTCGCACTTGGTTCAATGCATCCACAGGCAAGCGTTATGCGAGAACAAAGTGTGGTGCCAATACCTCATCATTAAGTGCTTACTTCGTAAAAAAGACGTGGGCTATCGTTTGTGTTGAAGTTTAAGCTAACGCTGATGACTGGTTCGAAAAAGTGCACAACTTTTCAAACAATCTGACCTCAATCGTATTTATTTCTTTTTAGAGGTTGGAGGTGTGTGCCAGCGCGCACATTTATGAATGCTGGAAAATTATTTCGTTCATATAGGCCCCGTTTAATATACACGGTCCACTTTTAACACTTGTTAAATCTACTTTTATTAACAGGACAATAAAGCACGCGTATGCAGCTTCATATTGTGTTCTTGTGAATTAGAAAATCGGGATGACACGCGATTAACGCTGTTCTGTCCCACAGGCCGGTCATATTTTCATTTTGTTATGACGTGCAAATTTGCTCTGTCTTCATGGAATGACATTTCAAACATGCAGAGGAATAATTCTCGCCAGGATAGAATGTGGATTATTTTGATAACCCCATTTGTGGGATGATAGGATGAAAGTTCTAGCAAATAAAAGCTTAGTAAAAGACGAGGTATTTTAAGTTCAACTGGAAAGCTTACAATGAGATGAGTACCATGTGGTACCTTTATTTACACAAGAGAAAACCACGAGCTTGAGTGAATGATTTACAACGAATTCTTTCGTGGATTTTTTCTTTTTCATCTCGTGTGAAGCATAGTTAGCACTGCATGTAGAATGATTTTGTGTCGAAAAATGCTTTCATTCCTTTATTTCATAGCTCATTTTTGTTTTCAGTGTATTTTTTCAAAGTTGTAGTTTCCTGGAATCACATGTACTCTGACAATTTACAGCTTTAGGCCAAAAAGGGATTTAATGAATACATCCCGTCCTGGTTCATAAAACTAGCTCAATCTCCTCTTAATTGTGTTTTGCCATAGGCTTAAAATAACCTCGATGAGGTTTTCATTTGTGTTGCCAACATACCATTCGCTTGCGTCACAAGTTCATGTGCCATTGTTCTCTTTCACCCGCCCACATACCTTTTATTGACCCAGCGTCGCGTATAACTGATGTAGCTCGCCAGCTGTACGTAGTGTTCGCCTCTCTCTCTCCCCTGGGTTTTGCAATTATGCGCCAGTTTTCATGTCCCAGTCTCCAGGGCGCCTCTACCGCGGTCCCGTGACCGTCTCATACCCTATGTCATGCCGACGCTGCTATGTATGAATATATAGTGCTGTCTGCCTTCTCCCTGTAGTTAGCCTGTAGGTCTATGGAGTGTATTTTACAACAGACACGTCATCTGCGACCCTCCTCCTTCTCAGGACTGCCCTCGGGCTGCAAGCTTCTTTCCTCACGGCCAATCTTTGCACGGAGCTGTCCGGTGTTCCGGTCTCCAGTCTAACTTACGACTCCCAGCTACGAGCTATCTCGGAACATTGCACGAGACGAGTTCCGAGTGTTATACTTTAAATGACTGAATGAAACATGGTTGTGTGACGTTACTGACTTGTTGTACGATTCTGAAGAGAAATTTGTTTTCGCGGTGTTTGCACGTCGATTTGGCTGAAAATGTAAAATTGTAAATCTTCTGTTACGAAATAGTCAGGAAATGTGTTATTGCTGAAACTTTCCTTATACCTGCGTTTTTTCACGAAACAACACGTGATTAAGTTGCTGATCTCGCTTCATTTCCTTCACTTTACAAGTCATTCTGAACATAGCGTTTGTTGCATCTGTTCATAGTAGTACCGTTCTGTGGGTGCGTATTCGTCCGCGTTGCGATTAACGTAGTGTTTTGTTATCTTTCTAACAACCGCACTGTTGGCGTATCAAATGTTACAGATCTTCTGATGGAGTTGATCAAATACATTTGCTGTCTACTACATAAAGTCTCGAAATTATTTTTTACGGCGATGATCCACTTGTTGAAATTGTAAAAGAGTTAATTACACATTCAAGTACTCGGCACAGGTACTTTTGCATTTGGTATGTGTGGCGATACAACACCATTCGGACGATCGGAACAGAACTAATTTTATTTGTCATCTGAGGGTAGACACTGAGCCCTAAAATTTCATCTCAATCATGAAATCAGCTCTTGTGCGTCGCCCTTTTCAGTTCTTTTCAAAGAGTATCGCAAGTGTACAGATTCGCTTAAAGTTGTCAGCCAGCGAACTCTGAGGCAGAATTCATTGGTTCCTGCATTGACGTCGAACTGATCGGCGACAGCCGTAGACGAACGTGCATGTCTCGACGATAAGACAACGACATCTTCCTCTGCCGCTCCAAANCTGCCGGGCCAAAGAACATCCTGGTGAGGCTTGGGTACGCCTCGAGAATCATTATTCTTGCTGCCAGACAACGATGCATCTCTGCATTGCTACGATACGGCGCGTCTAGCCAGCATAATAATGCAAACGTATAACTTCCATGCTGCTTTACTACACGAGCAGTAACACGATGCATGGCTATTCAAGCTTAAAAAACGAACATAATTCAGAAACTTTGGTAGTTAAACTTGCAAGTATTTTAATACAACATGCAACTTTAAACGTAAAAGGGTGCAGACCATCGGGAACGGAAGCACTGATTTTAACCGCAAGACATTGATTTACATCATCGCACTGCTAAGCTGGACAATGTAACATTTTTCTCCAATCAGTACACGCAGTATTGCTCGAGAATGTGTTGCTGCCTCTCGACCATGCAACTTAGAGCGCTAGCCTGTAATCGTGACCACTTGATGATGCAACACGCGGCTTTCCTCTACAACACTGCGCTCCGACTTGGAAACAGAGTGTTCGAGTTTTATCTTGAAGTTTTGCAGCGTTGCAACGGACTTTTCACAGCGTAGTTCCTTGAATTCTAGATTGACCTTGATAACGTGATTCTACAACATGTCAGTCATTGAAATTTATATTATTACAGCTCGAGACAATCTAGCATAAAAAATAGTTTTATTTTTAATAATACTTTATGGAACTGAGGGCATGCTTTACAAAAAAGGCTTTTCTGATCCTTTATCCTTTTTCATTTTTTCTTGGAGGAAAAATGTTCGTTTGTACATTTCCCTTGATGTGCAATTCTTTCAACGTTCTCTCAGCTAAATCAAACGTAATATATTGACTTTAGAGTTCCTCTTTCATACCTGAAAAAATATTCCATCCCAGATAGCCTCTTATAAAAAGAATTTCTTTGAACAAAGTCTCAACTCTATCGAATTGCACATGTTGACTTAAAAGTCTCGTTTTCTCGTGCGTGTGGAATGTTCCGTGGTCGTCGACCAGTCTGCCAATACGCGACCTGTGCCTGGGAGCGTCCTTCTCGTCGGCGATGGCCTTGTGCGGCCCTGCGTCCTAGTTGCGTGTGTCTTCAAAGCAGGAACTGTATCTTTTAGAACTAACTTGCTCAAATGTACTTATGATGTGAGCTAAAACGATTACAGATGATCGTGTTCAGAATGGGCGATATTGTGTAGCTCGATATTGCGTTGCTTTAGATTATAGGTCCGTCATTACATATCAGTCGTTGGAGCAAAATATTTCAAGCTATCCGATGTTTGCCGCATAATCTCTGTTTAGCATCCCGCTCACGCCTGGGGTTCGTGATGCTCGCCCAATCTTCCGGATAGCCATAACCTTACCGCAGCTGTCTTGATCCTCTTGATGAGCTTCTTCTGTCATGTTCTCCGACTAGTCACCCAAGGCGATAGAGAAGGTTGATCGTATTCTAAGCAATGGTTGGATGAAATGTTCAATAATCAGTGTTTATTGGAGGCCCAGGCTACCAGTATATGTATATTTTGCTGACTTAAACTCTCGTATGTTGGCCATGAATAGATTCACTTTCTCTTCGCTATGCTCCGTCAGTCATAAGCGTATGCAAAGCTTGCACTTACGTGAAGTTCCTTGGTACTACCAGATGGTTAACTGCTTTTAATGTATGAAGGCAAACCGGCAATGAACGGAAAATTTTATATATTTACTTGAATGATAACCGCACTATGCGGAAATTTGGTAGAACTATTTTTTATTGAAGGCTCGGATGTGCTATCAGACTTTCGCCCTGTGGTTCCAGTGAAATTGTGATGTTCAGCCTTGAAAATTTCCCGCCTTTAATTCTCGTGTTCGTGGCGCTTGCCGACGTCGGTGTGACGGCTCGATACCGTCGTCTCTTGTCATCGTCTCATTTCCTCGGTGACTTTTGACCTCCCTGTGATCCAACGTTAGATTAACACGGGAAAATATCTCACCATTCCCACAGAAATCCGCTCGTGTTTTTGGATATCACAAAATGGCGATTCAAGATTCGGAATACTCGTGTTACCTGATCTTAAGTTATCTTCCGCAATCGAAATTCTTACTGACGGCGCCGTAGAGTGGTATTAGAGATTTGCTCTTATTAACCTTTTTGCGACTAATGTCACTGGCTTTGTTTTTAATGTGAGTTAATTGTTTTCCGTCCCAGCCTCGCCCCAATGAAAAGTGCTCTTTGCTGTTAAGTACCTAACAGCAGACCTATTACAACACGATGAATGCTTTTAGCGCTTCTAGAGTGACCAAGAGCCTGGCGCGTTTATGCTAGTCTTTAATGGTTAGAAAAGTTGAGTTCGGTGGCTTTTTGAATTTTGTTATGACCGATCACTGCTAAATGGACTGAAGTTTTCAGTGATCTAGCCACGCGTAACATTTCTGCTATTGGTGTCTAAACTGGGCGTAAAAATACTTGAGACTAATGTGGAAAAAATGAACCTGGGGGAGGTTTCAGATCTTTTATGTGCAGAAGTAATTTCTTCTAGATAAGAAAACTATTTTAGGTCATAAACATTTTTTGTTTCGTTCATATGAATTCATCCGTATGCTTATTTACTTTTTTCCTACATTATTTTGGAAAGTCTCATTTTCCGGAATGTTTGTGGTTGTTTAGATGAACGGTATAGTTCTTCGTGAAGCAGAAAAATTGACTGTGAAGACATGAAAACTAATAGAATTTCACGATTATGCTGAACATATCACTACTTCCTATATAAATAGTGTAACGTGTTGCTAACTCAATTTCTGATTAGTGAATAATATATGATTTTTGATGTACTTGTAGAAAAATGATGCTTTTTATATTCTGACATCGTATTTAAAATATCTGTTCACTTTTTTTAGGTTCTGTTTAAGTTCTTGCTTCTTTCATCATCATTCCTGAACTGTTCGGTTTCATTGAAAAATTATCAGATTCCTCCCAAAAAAGATGACCATTTTTATTTTGAGCAAGAAACAGCTCTGGATTGATGATGTAAACCAAGCATTTCTCTAGGGAGTGATTTACTGTTGTGTTGAATTGTGCACCCGCAGCATGTCATTTCAACGGAAATATCAAACGCTGCCCAACCTGCGCGGACTGCGGAAAAAATCGAAGAATAAGGAATCATCTCGGAGTTTGTTTGACACACTTCTCTCCTTTCCCTTTGTTGGGGGAGACAAGATGATGAAGCAGTGTAAAGAAGCCGAATTCGGTCGTGTATACACGAGGGTCCGAAGACCTGAGGTCGTTGCGGCTGACGATGCGGACAATCCTGACGTTTTGTCGAAAATAAACCCCAAAAATCAGTTTAATCCAAACGCTAAAAATATTCTTTCCGTAGAAAACAACGGTAACCAGCAAGAATGTCACACCGTCGATAAAAGCAGGATGAGGGAGAAGCATTCGAAAAAAAATCGGCGTTGTGAGCTAGAGTGCATTATTCAGCAAATACACTCAAACCTTGCTTGCAGAGAAGCTTTGAATCAAAAGCGATGTCCAATTAGAGATGAGGACCAAAGTTTCTCAGAATCGCTCAAGTCTCCAAAGGGTCGCTCTTCCGATGAACTGCACGAGCTTCACCTTCGCAGAAATGCCCATTTTCAAGGAGAAAATGAACTTCAAAACCAGCACATGGACATGGAAGCAAGTGCAGCTCGGGGGCCTCCTCCGGACAATGGTATTGTCTGTTTAGAGATGGACGGCTACCCTACCATATATAATAATATGGAACGGACAACGAAAAATAAACACGGTGAGAGCAAAGGTAAATCGAATTTGAAGCGTAATCGAAAAAATTCTAATGCATACTATGGCATTTCTGACATTCTTGACGCTAACGAAGATCTTTTCCGCGAATTAGAAGCTCTCGAATATTCTGCTGTTAAAAACCATATATGTGATAACCCGGCTCTCATAGACGATAAAAAATATAAAAGTTGCGGGAAAAGGTTGCTGAAAAATAAAATACCTTCCTTATGCCAAGACTTGCATGTTACAAGCGGAGAGTTTTGTGATATTGTTTATGAAAGTCATCCAAATAATTGCGGGATTGTTGATAACATCACTTATTTCACGGCTCCTGATATGGAGGACCCGTCTAGTGATCTTTATCAATCTTTGCCTCGCACTCACCTTGGATCAATTGTGTTGGACGAGGAAGACGGAGCGTCATCGGTTCATAATGGGGAATCTAACGTCACTGGTGACGATTGTCTCCTCGTTGCCTGTCGACAGCGGGTTAGTGGGAGGCGCGATCGTGGAGTTTGGACGGATACTCTCAATGAGAGCGTCGTTACTTCTTCCAAAAGAGTGGAGGGAAGAGAGCTGGGCTGGTGGAAATCGGCCGGACACAGAAAAGAGACTTCCGGGAGCCTCGTTCGCAGTGCTGAAGCCATGCACGCAGATTCCCTCAGCAGGAGTGAACAGGACAGAAAAAAACAGCGCCATTTACCCGTCACTGATCATGGTGACGCCCATAGCAATTTTTCTTCGTGTGCCTCACAAACAGGTCCACCGACGAGCAAAAAGCACTCCCAGCAAATTCTCCACAAACGGCACAAACTCTTGAAAAAATCCGTGAGCAAGAGCTTAACCGTTGGCGATGTATCAGACACCGTTACCAGTACATCACTTTCCATGACAGCTGTTGCTTTATCGTCTTCTGCTCCGACTTCTTCGTTCACTGTCTCCAGTCCTTGTTCGGCGAAACATGGCAGAGTACCAGCGGAAACCTCAACCGCGCCATCCACTGGCCCCCAGGTAAAGTGAAAGGTTGCTCTTAAATCTGTCTCACTGAACCTCTTTTGGTTCTGCAGATTTCGCGGTTTCCAAATGTGTTTCATTAACTTTCCTTCTGCACTGTTTTCCAGTTTACGACATTCGCCTGGTTTTATGTGTAGCGTCGTCAGTCGAAAGTATCCTTTTCCCGTTTTTAGCATTCATTTATCTGTTCGACATTTACCTGTGCGCTCTCGCTTGTCGTATGTGTCAGATTTGAGTTCCGTTAGCGTAATTTATGTGTCTCAACATCTGTAAGAAGTAATGCTGATTTGAAAAGTGTAACATTATTATTTTATTTAAACAGTTATTTTCTGGGTAAGTAATTTAATTTTAATTTACCTCCAGTCAACATATATGTAACCTCAAGATTACCTACTGTTTTATTTGTTTCGCCCGGTGGGTTTCATTTAATTATCGTAAAAAGCACGATAAGCCAATGCTTTATCGTGAGTTTAAAGGTTAACTTCTGAGGAGGTAAGTACTTCACTGTCTTCCTGTTTGTCTGTGTAATTCCTTAATTTTAAGATTAACCTTCACCTATATGGAGTACTTGACGTCGTTTTCGGAGGTGTATATCAAAAATAAGAACGTAACTTAAATTTCTTCAGAATTGCCACTTTGGAACGTGCCTTTGGTTTGGCTTCAGAAATGTCGATGACTTTTCAGCGGAAGACGATGCACAATATTGAAGTCTGTATTTATAAATCATTCTGAGTCCATGAGTTGTGGGAGGCCGAAACTCGTTCAGCCTTGTGTAATGTTCATAACGTACGTACGCCCTGCGGCGGTTGTGGTTGCTGAAGGGAGAAAAAGTACGTGAGAATGTTGGTTCACACGTCGTGCCCCTTCCGTTGTTCAACCTGAGGGCTTTTTTATACTCTAGACTTGAACTTCAAATCAACATTGTATTTTTTTCTAGTAATAACATGCGGAGTGAATTTAGTTTTTTTCATCTATTCCATATAATGTTTTCAAAGCAGCAGTAACTACTTCAAGTTTATAAAATGTGCTGGGAAGAATGATGTGTATTTGTTGTTTGCGCATCCGAAAGCATCTGGGAACGCGGGGCCTAATAAGGGCGGAGCTTCATGTCTGGCATGATCGTGTGTTATGTTAGGGTTTTTAGTCTGAGGTTTGGCTCACCCAGGAAAGGCGAGGTCATGCTCCTCTCTCGCTCAGGCTTCGTAATGACGCTTCTCCTTTCTCAGCTCTTCCGCCGCGCTCTGAGGTCTTCTTTGAATTTGGCTGGCGTGGTCCTGTAATTCGGAATGTCATGGCCCGCTGGGGGCCTCAGCTATACTGAAATTCTGTTTTAATCGAGTATCAGTTGATAAACTGTCTTTGTAGCGCAGCTCTAAAATATGTGTTTCTCAAGTTAGTTTCTTTAATTATGTGAACGCCCTTATTCGTAGTTACAATTTACGTTCCAATGAAATTTTCATTGGAAAAATTCAATGCATAGGCTTATGGACCAATGAAAATTTGATTATACTAAGGGAAGTTACTTGAATTTCCTTTACGAAAGATTCCATGCAGAGTGGACTTACTGAAAGATTAGCGAATTAAGTTCGTAGTATAATTCATTAAATTGTTTAATCAAATTTTATCTTTAATTACCTTAGTCTATGTTGTTTATTGTTCCCTCTCAACGCTAAGTTGTTGAGCCTGGGGGGTTCACCGTTACGTTAGTTGGTAAATGTTTGACGGAAATGTAGTGATGAGGAAGTGGTTCCAGTCGCTACCCAAGCCTGTCTCTACGACTGACTCTGCTTCGCTGTGCGTTGAAACACAGTGAAGTGGTGCACTTCCAGCCTTTCGTACAGAATTACATAAGCTGTCTCATTTATTTCATGCTTACTTTAAAAAGTTATATTTCTCTACTTGTAGGGGAGGTCAAAGTAGAAATGTTAGACTACTGTAATATTATCTTTTTATTTTTTGTGTTGATTCTGAGGGTAACGTTAAGATGGTCGCTGCGTTTCATCTTCCAACGGAGCCCAGAACGACACGCTCAAAACTGGTTTTCAATAGTGAAATTGAGGGCCCGCTTTTGAAGGCATGTAAATTTACTATTTCTGACTGCTAATTTATTATTTCGTTTTTAGAAATTTTCACTGGCGCTTTGATCAAATAAAAATAATTTTCTCATCACGATGTTGGCGTTCACATTTGGTTTCTAGCATCGACCAAGTTTGCCTACTTGCGTTGAAGAAAATCCCGTATTCCTCCGCAACAGACATCATTTCGAAAAAGTTTTTGTTGACCTAAATTATTTGCCGAACGTAATGCATTATTTGTGTGAAATTTTGAACGGAGCTGAATTTTCAAAAAGAAAAATTGAAAACTGTTAACGATTTTTCGAACTGAATAATATATACACGCATAGGTCTTAGTTTAGTCATTTGAATAAAGTGACCGTTTTGACCAATATTTGGTATTGATTTTTCTATGTTATGCGAACGGAAAATATATGTATAATTTTTAATTCACATGGATTAAATTATCCTAATTTGAATTTGCAACATATTACGCAAAGCTACCTCATCCCCATGAATAGCTGTTTTTTGCGTTTAACGGTGATTTGGTTTCGGTCCCGTTTTGGTGTTCATTATGACAGAGAGCAGATCAGGTGTCGCCTGGCGACGGTCCACCGTTGGTCTCTTTGTTCCGAAAATTAGTCTGTCACGACCCTGTAGACTGGTTCTCAGCCTCTCATATTGTCGACGTGGTTTGCAGAAATTATTCATCCCCTTAAATATTTTTTTAATGTACGCTGTAAAACGTTCTCTGTATTTCCAGATCAAAATTGCCTTACAGTTTATATTTTTTTCGCAAAAGTCATTTTAGGCTCAACGGTCTTGCTGTTGTGATATTCCTGATTGGGACGAGAATACATCCAAGGAAAGCCCGATTTTACAAAGATTTGCGTATTTTTGTATTGGATAATGTACATTTGAACGTTCTCGAAAGCATCTGGGTAGTATAGATGTTACAGCCGCTATAGTTCCGAAATGAGAAGTAAAGCTAAATGTTATGTTGGGAGAGATAAAAAGGTGACAAGTTCTATAGTGGCTTGTGATGGTCCATGTTCGGTAGCTGTAGGTTTTATCACATTTCAGTTCATGATGTTACTCTATTTTCACGTAAATGTGTAGGGAATCCTAACGAGTTGCTTCGTGGTGCTATTGTGAGACGTTATATGTGCACAGTGGCTAATAATTTAGGGGCCTTTTGAATTATATTCCATAGCCAAAAAATTACAAACATAAAAGTAGTAAGGGTAATTTTAAATAACGGATATTTTAATTCTAACGTATTTCAATGTAGTGCTGTGCGTGTGTAGTGCGTTATCAACACGCTGACTCCTATTACAAAGGGCTCTTGAAAGTCGTAGTAGAGGTAGGGGAACCTGTTGCACCGTGGATCTTATGTGCAGTAAATCAAGTGTGAATGTTAGCCCTCCCTGCATGTTTTCAAGAAGTTATTGCGGTTTTTCAGATACCTGCCGCTGGGGGTAAATCTCATAACTGTCACTATCTCTGAATATACCAATAACAGTTTCTTAGAATTCCCACAGAAAGGGCTAAAATCAACACTTAGTTCGAGGCACACAGGGTTCAAGGAGCAACAGATGCCCCTACTTTACTTATGGTCCTCTCCTTATACGAAGACTGCACGTCCGATTCACATAGCGCTGTTTGTACGGTTGTCGCGCTGTCTCGCTGATATCGGAGTCCGTTTGTGAAGTCCGGCCACATTTGGACTGCACGGTTCTTGATGTGCCCACACTGCCGCAAGGAAAAATAGCAGCTGACCCACTGCAAATTAACTCCCAAGTTTTGCACATCATCAGCAATCTTATGCCGTGCTAATCCGGTTTCTTGCCAAATTTGACTGCGCTGGTTCATTGAGCTGCATAAGCAAAACGTAGCTCCAGCCATCCTGAATTACGTGGTAAAAGACCATTACAAATGTTGTGTCAAATATTCTGCTGCTTTACTTACTGTATATTTTTAGGAAATTTTCTTCTTTTACTTGGTTAATCTGGCCTAGCTGTGCCAAAATCTCTCGTGTTTGTGTTGAATTCGAGTCGATGGGACACAGATTTTGGTAGGACACCGCCCTGTTGTGCCCGGGCGGAGTTTGTGTACACAGACGCGTCACGTGCCCGTTATATGATGACTTGCAGCGGCAGAATTGCATGGACGGGCGTACGGACGAAGGTGGTCAGCACTGAGCGTCGGACGGTGGCACTTGAGACGTCATCAGTCCGACCAACACCAGGCGCTAATGAACTCCCTTCATGCGTTCTGGCGGATACCGCAGCCGCAAAGCAAAAACTGGATTCTCTATTCAATCCGTCAACTCACTCAATCTTTACAGAATGAGTCTCAGTGTCTTAATAAAGTAAATCGGCCATGCTTGCAGTTGCTTTAAAGTACTGTGGTATAGCGAGATGTTTTCCAAACTTTGAGCTTGATCGACGCCCGTCAAATTGTTTTCCCTTTACGTTGATTTTCAAGGAAGTTGAACGTTTTTAAGAATCTTTCGTAGGATGTCAGACCTAAATCAAATTGATGAGCATCGTGAGGTATAAAAGATGGACTTCACAATCTTATGTTAAGCCTACGATCCAGTGAGCAAAAAATTGAAAACTTGCGAATCCCAATAACGAATAAAATACTGCGCTATGTCGCTGCGTGTTCCAAGCTCAGCGCAACATGTTTTTTTCTTCGTGAAGGTTCACAAAGCAATGGCTACAGTTATAGTGCCAATTGATTGCAATCCTCTGTCCAAATTGCCGCACTTCTTCACGCAAACATCTGTTTTCAATTTGAACCAAATTTCTTAAATGACGAGAACTTATTCATGACTATTAAATATTCTACTGAATTCGTTTCTGTGAGCCGCTGCACGTTTGCATGTCAAATCTTAACTGCTCACCCTGTAGTGGTACAAATTTTTGGAGTATTTACATCTTTATTCGGCGCCCTATGTAATCTCATTGGGCCACATTTCATATTGAAGTTTATTTTCCATTGTCAATCACAGCATATCGTGGTCCAGCTTGGGCATTTCATATTCGCTTCTTTGCATCAAGTTTAGCAGCGCTTGCGATGTAGCGGCCAGTGGTAATACGTGCGTAACATTATTCAATTTTTTAGTACTAAATGTGCGTAAATTGTCCTTCACGCCATCACAATTATATCTATTATAAGTTAACTCGGTTAGAACGTCGGTACTTTTGGAGAACTTTTCGTTTTATACAAATTAGTCATCTGACATCTTTTCTATCTCGCGAACCTGTTGTGATTTTAAAATTTCCTTTTACTATTAGTTTCGATGTTAAATATTTAAATGCCTTCAGTATTTGGTTTTAGTCTTGTTAAGCCCCTCAGGACTCACGAGGCATAGCATAGGCAACAGGGTTAGGTTAGTTAGATTTGTCTTCCGTATGCTAAGGGGACCGTCTACCCCAAGAGGGCATTGTAAAGTTACCTCACCTGCAGATTTGCCTTCGGGATTCAAGTTTTCCGTGCTCACTTTGTTTCATTCAATTTTCACACTTTCTCTCTCTTTGTCTTTTGCTCCTCTTCATTCTCAATTTGCTATTTCTATTCGCAGGGATCCGGTATGAGAACACACCTGTGCATAAATTCTCATTGCTTTGAGTCCATACGAAATGATCACTTCTCTTCGCTCTTTTTCATTCACATTTCATACAAATAGGAAGCTTTAAACTAAGTAATGATTTGATTTTTTGTTTTATCAACGCAGTACTACCATACTTTGTACTATTCTTCTGGTGTTCACTCTGTGCGCACTGTTCACGCTGTGTGTACTGTTGTAGTGCTCACGCTGTGTGTACTGTTGTAGTGCTCACACTGTGTGCTAGTGCACGTGCTGAGACAGTAGTATGTATACGCACGGCTTCTCTTGCTGTTCTCTCGAGGAGACGGGCGAGTGTAGATAGCATCCACCGCAGCTAGCGGGCGGAAGACGAGGTTCTTGATCAAGCGCACCTGCTTGCTAGAGGTGGGCGTCCTGCTCTCCATATTCGCATGTTGCGTAATGAAGACCATTACGCTTGAAGGATACGGACAATGGCACGAAATATATATCCCGATGCTTTCGGTATTTTATACCCATCATTCTTGATGCATAATTTATAAAATTCTTAACGAAAAATATAGAAGTTAAGAAAAACTTTTCGTTATGAGTCTGGGCGCGTGTTGACTTGAATTGTGTAAGCTTTTCTCTTTTTAAATGATCACCAAGCTGCGCAGGCGTTTTCAAGCTAACTGCTCGCTGGCCTGTGCTGTGGATGTCAGGGCTGTTAGGGTAACGGAAGAGGGAGAGGGGCTGGTGGGCGCTGCTACTTCCCCTTGTACCTTTTGCACCGCTCATCTTCTGCTATTTCTCACCGCTCATACGCCCCGAGACACCGTGGTAGGAACACGCAAGTTTAGTTTCTCAAGCGACTGTGCCGCAGTATATCAAATGAGTGGGAATCTTAATTTACCCGCTTACGTCTATTTAAGGAATTTTTGGAGCAAGATATGTTAAAAATACAATCCACGATTAGTTTAAGTCTTTATGCAAAATTATTTGTAAATGTTGCTTACAGTATGTTCTGCAGCTACGCTGAAAATTCCTCTACTCTCGCGAGATGCCTAACGGCCTCGACTCTCTCACGACAAGCCATCCCCAATCCTGATAATGTTTGCTTAAATTTATTATTACTGATTGTTGCTACGCTGATGCAGTAATAATTATTTGCTTGATATTCTGAAATCTGTGATTTGTGTCTTTCTGCCTGTTTGCATGTTGAGTATAATAATTCAAAATAAATATAATTTGTTTTTTTATTAGATGATTTTCCCAAACTTTAATGAAAACCCGTTCATGGTTCAATGATTAGCAAGTGCCCACTTGTTCCGTGAAATCTAACTTCGAATGAATATTGAATCTCCACTGAAGCAAAAGGTTTCATCGTTTAGATTGATTTTATAGCCCGTGCTACCTCAAATATTTTGTATTGTAATCATGTTACTCAAAAGCTCGAAGCTTTCCATCAATATTTCAGTAATACAACCCTTATTTTAGCGCGTGCCATTCACGGGGGTGATTTAAGAACAGTAGCTTTCTCCTCCTGTGTCGTAAGATACATTTGCCGTGTGACAAGTGCACTGCTTCTTTTAATGAAGTGCACAGCTTGACCTCCAAGCCTATCTTAAAACTGAAATTTTAGGCGAACTGATTACTCCGATCCTCCAGAAGGCTTTAAAACCAATTGTTTCTGAGATTCAGTACGTACATATACACATTAGAGCCGAGAACATCCTTCTGGTTTTGGTGCTGGGTTTGATGAGATCAGGGGTCGTCTCGACGGCGTGAGCCACAGAGCTGCTGCGACGGCCTGTCATTCTGGATGAGGTTGACCGCAACTTTGATAAGATGGCAATATCGTGGTACAGCAGGGCAGGGTCACAGTCTCTCGTTATCGCTCCCTAATTCCAGCCCCACCAGAAATTAGAGACTGAAAGTTCTCCGAAGAACTCGTTTGTAAAAGTCCTCCCCGCACTAAAAAAAGTTCAAATAGAGTAACTCTGTGTTTTTAAATTTTTTTATAACCTAAAAAAATTTTTACGGGATATATTTCTCGGAAATATTTTTCGTCTTTGAGATATTCTTCTTAAGCTGAAAAATGCTCAGATACTAAGGCTATTTGTTCTGTTGTTCCCATCCGTTGATGATAAACCGTTGATTAACATAAGTATGAATGAGCGTATTAACGTATATTTTTAAATACGTGTAGATACACGGTGGTTAAAAAATAAGGAAACGCAAGCTCAGAAAATTATTGTCTTTGATTTGGGGTTTTCCTTACTAACTCGGCATCGCGTATCCATAATACAGAATTTTTTTAATCATTCTGTATATTGATAGTTAATTTACCGGTTGAAATTATATAATAATTTGACTCCATCTTAGTAAAAAATCGAATTTTCGAGATCCAGTTCATCTGCATTCGTTTTTTATATCATAGCTTGTACATCGATGCTTGTTTCAAATAATTTCTATGCAGCACATGGAACTTTTAAAAAAATTAATTTCTACCATGGTACAAGAAATTCAGGTCGTATAATCAGAATCAATAATATGGGATTGAGTATAATTTATATGTAGAGAAATGAGACATGTTTCATAGAGTATTTTGAAGTATTTATTGCGATGATACTTTCAATTAGGTTATACTTTTGTCGTAATGTTGAGTTCAGTCGTGAAAAATATCACTGTGGTGCAGACTATCAGTTTATAACGCTCAACAAATCGGTTATTCAGTTCTTACTAATCCTCGAATGGAACTTACATCATAAATCAAACTCAAAGCAAAAATTGTAAGTTATTGAATACATATTTGAAGTAAACTTTCTTGCAAAGTTCCATTCAAAATTCTTTGTCTGATTTCCAGACCTCACACAGCGAAGAGTCTACGGTTATGAGCGCCCGAACTCATTTCTCAGTCCCGATCTGAAACCTCAGCAGCTCTGTTTTCTTAGACCGAATTTCCTCTCTTCCTTTTACGGCTCTCAAGAGCAATTTTTCGGTGCCGTTATTCCAATGGCGAAGACTTGGAAAAATTTCCCAGGGCTTTTGTTACCTTTTCGCAAATTTTTACCCTCATTTAGTGAGCATCGTGAGCTAATGAAGAGTGCAATGGCCCGTGGGAATGAGCGGCCAGCAAAGTGCTGCTCCTGCGACAGCGACGAATGGCTCTGGTCGTACTCGGCCTGCGCCGCGCCGGCCTGGGTCTAGGGGGTGTTGTGGGCTTGCTATGAGGCCTCAAGTTCCGAGTTATTCGTCGAATAGTTCCTAATTCTCCCTAAGTAAATTCACATTTTTCGGTAGTAAATCCTCAATTAATGTCAATAATTATTCATTCTTAACCATGAGTTATCATTATTTGTTAGTTTTTATTTTATGTTAATTAATTTGCATTTTTCCAATGTAAATTTAATTATTTGCTAGTAAGTTCTCAATCGGAGATGAGCCCCCAGTAATACTGTTTTCATTTTTATTAATCGATAATACACATTACTGCATAATGTATTTAAATGAACCCTTTTCTAGTTGCTTGAGTTGAACTTCTCATGAAGTGAGCTATGATGGCAGTGATTCTGCAGTTGTTCAGAAAAAAAAGAACCTTTATTATTCCAACACGTTTTACCGTTGGGTTTTAAATGCCTTACAACTACTGGTGCGGTGGGGGATGTGAGGAATGTGTGGTTTAAACTTCCTTTCCCAAGGGAAGTACTCCGTGGTCACGTGAAAAGCCCCACCCACCTGAGCCTTAGGCTCGAACCCTTGTCCTTTCGGCTGTGAGGCCATCACGTTCACCACTGCACCATGGAGGTCAGGAAATACGGAAATACGACTTTTGTTCAAATGGATGAGTGTCTCTACAGCCATCCTTTAACTTTGCAATTATGAAAATTGCTGTTTGTGTATTGTAATTTCCAAGATTAACTGCGCCCATAGATAAAAATGAGAGATTTCATTCCAATTTAAAGTTATTCTTCTTTCGGTCATATTTCTAAGCCCTCAATAGAAAATGATACGTAGTTAGAGAAACGTACTGCCAGTGTGAAATTTAGTGTGTTTAATTTTATTACCTTACATCAAATTTTTTCACTCAATTTTTTGTTACCCCAGCTTTTTACGTACCAGGAGTTGGAGAAATTGTTAATTGTACTTTCATTTTCGGAGACAAACCGCAAAAATTGGTTTTGTTTCAAGTTGCATTTTGCCACGGGGCGAGTTTGAAGAATCAGTGTCAGAGATGCGCTGGGAAAATTGCTAGTCGAAAACCAGTTGGTGCACTTTCCTCTTGGACACAATAACTTTCTCTAATTGACATTGCTCGGCAATTTAAGATTATTTTTGAAAGCTGTTAAGTGGTGCAACGGAAATTTTTTATTTTGTGTCCGGTCTCCATTTTTCTGCACTTTAGCATTTACTTTTCAGGATCAACGATCGAGTTTCAGATTTATCAAATCATGTGCCCAACATTATTGGTCCCACAATCATGTACTTAGCACTGTTCGTGCAATTGTGTTTCCAAACGCTGGTACTTGCACAATGTACAATCATGTTCTAAACGCTCGTACAGTCCCAATCATGTAATAAACGCTGGTGCAATCCCAATCATGTTCTAAACATTGATGCTCCCGCAATTATATACTAAACATTACTGCCCCCACAATCATGCACTAAACATTACTGCTCCCACAATCATGTAATAAACATTACTGCGTCTAGAATCATGTACTAAACATTATTGCGTCTAAAATCATGTACTAAGCATTACAGTTCCCAGAATAAGGCATAAAATACTCACGGCTCCCACCAGAAAATAATATTTCGGAACCACTGGTGCGAGCGTCGAAAGTTGGCAGCTATTGATGCGATGGCAGCGATGACGCAAGCTTGTCACGCTGGCGCAGGTCGACGTTCGGCAGCAACCGCGCGACAACCTTGTTACTTAATGTCGCTTTCGAGACTCCTTATGCATGAACTGCCATTGCAAACATTCGTGTTTGTTGCACTTGGATGCCTTAGAATTGCATTGAATCACGTTTCATTATTGAAGTCGATGACTTGAGTGTCTGAGTGACCTCGCACTCAATTGAACTTATCCCGAAATATTCCAACAAAGTTCCACTGCTTGTGTTGTGTAACTTGTTCGGGTTTCTCTAAATATCTTGCTCGCAGCTTTTTAGGGTATTTTGAATTAACTTTTGCAGCATATCAACATACCGCCGCTACAGATTGTTTCCAGTGTTTTGTGGTGTGTTTTACAAGTATCAAATTCAACAGGTAGTATAATGAACTGTAAACAACGTCAAATTTGAGCACATCGTGATTTTAATCGAACGGCCCAGAATTTCTTTTTTTTTCATTTGGATCGTTGAATGCTTGACGGCGCACTATCAGGGGACCGAAGTTTTACCTGTCCAGTACAATCACAGGACAATTGTTACCAATGCTAACTTCCCTCCCATTGTGCTGCAAGATGACATCAGCTAGAATGCATAATCAGCTCTAGCCCAGATCAGCGCTCCAATTAAATACTATAAGAGTCAAAGACATTTCTATGGAGTTTGTGTGTTATTGACTTTTTGCGTTGTTGTGAACCGCTTTATGTATCCTAAAGCCGAGACCTGAAAGAATTTTTGTGTGATTTCTCAACATCAGTTAATGTCAACGCTTGTCACTCTATTCAGTCTTGTTTGTCATTCTTTATTTACCATAAACGCTGGGTGATTTATTCTCATGCTTCATTCGGAATAAGTAATTGTGCATGCAAACAGTATAGGCTTAGTCGCTTACTAGCGTTTTGAGATAGCTTAAACGCACGTTTACCGATGTTAACTGTGCTGCACAATTGAATAGCGAACTGATTCGCCGAATGATTATTTTTGTTCCTGCTGTTTTACGAAGCATTCGTATTATTGACGTGCACCTAAGATAGCGGCTGACAATCGTGTGTGTGTGTGTCAACGGTGCTTGTATTTTGTAAATATGAGCATTTGCATGAATAGCTTGTACACTTGCAAAATTGTCTCGCTTTATTGGTAGGAATTTATATCGCTGTTTATTTATCTGATACAGGGCTGCGGCTGCGAGGTAATTTGTTTAAACTAAATTTTAACTACAGTCCATTTAACCGAAGTATTTACGTCCATCTGAGATTTACATGGTAGAGATATTTTACATGAATGTTTGCCAATGTGTTATATTTGCTCATTAAATATCGTATAATTTATTTCAGTGTTTATAGCTAACAATAATTTATTTATTATTCAATTTTGCGATAGTTAATATGATTTCTAATTTTAGGGTATATCACGTATACTTTATAACTCATCATTTTGTTAATGCTTTATTGCTGTACCCAACAAGTAAATGCTCATGTCAATTTTTCTCTAATTCTATTTTTCTTTCCAGGTACGTACAACAGCCCCAGACAGTTCGCGATTGCATCAGGTCTTGTGAGTACAGTCAGACTACTTTTTCGTAATGATTGTGGCAATATCGTTTAAGATATATATATATTATAATTTAACCCCTCAATGGGCAGAGGATGGGCCGAAGGCAATAGGGTTACCTTCTAACGTCCCCAGGAGGACACTACTGGGTTACCTCAGCTTTCGCTAGGCCTTTGGGACTTGATATTTCGTGCCCACTTTGCTTCTTTCCATTTTCATGCCATCTTTGCTGATGATTCTTTATCTTTTCTTTTTCCTTCGGAATTTGCTGTTTCTATGCTCATGCGATCTTGTAAGAGAACATACCTTGTGCATAGATTCCCCATTCTCCTAAGTCCCTACTAAATGAATCGTCCCTTTTCTATCGGTGCGAGACAGTCTGAGTTACTAAAGCGTTGATATCTTTACTACTAATACCAATACTGTACGAATATGAACTTACGGAGCTATTGAATGGCCTTGTGGAATTTTTTCAAGTCTATCAGGTTATGTTTTTGTTTCATTTATGAAATTCTTAGAGGCTGAAATGGTTTCCTTACGAACTTCAGGAAGAAGGGTGTACTTCTGAGTTCTGAGGAGCCATGCTGTTGAAGTAAACTAAACTAAACTAAACAAACCCGGAGTTAAGCACCATAAGATCGTTCGTATAAATTTGGATGGAATATTCTTACGTATCCAGATTACCTGCACAAAATTGCAAGCCCTCATTGTGCGCAGTGTCTGCAGGATGGGACGCATCACGTACAGCTCGGCCACATCCTTTTGCCCTTCACAGACAGCCTTCCCCCTTCCTGTTTTTGTAATATTTGATGATCTGCACGGCTGTCGATGCTCTCAAAAATACTCCTCGTAAAGTCTTGATTGACAGTCTCTAAACATGCCCTAATTTGTGAAACCCTTTTTCCAGCGTATATTATAATTATTTCTGTTATCGAAAAACAAAGCGTTAAATGACTGAAATTTATATACGTATAATCTGCGCTATTTAATTCGAGATCATTTAAACGAGAATTGGTCAAGTCATTGCGATTGACGATTGCGATCAACGATATCATTACCTCAGAATATCGCTTTCTGAAGCGCCTTGTACACACTTGTTACCGCTGAGAACATTCAATATGACATGAAGCATTGGTTGCGCGGTAACGGTCGTCTAGCGGTCACCATCTCCGTTACGCTCTCCTGTCTTGAGCAGATCAGCTCATTTCTGGCCTGTGATAGTGTGAAGGCGAGATGACTTATAGACGCCTTCTTTGCCGCATCATTGAATGAGCGGACGGTCGACGCCAGGTTTTCTTTTGCCTTTACTAGCGCGCTTCTCTTATTCGTTGTGATGTACGAGGCGCGAGAGTCGTCTGTGCGGAGAACGTTTTTCACCATATCAGTGTAATGACTACTCGTCGTTTGTCAGAACTTGAGAGGGAGGGAAAAAACGAGTGTTCTCTGTCTAGCGGGCGTTTCAGATTGATTGGCTTTTGCTATCGGCTGATGTAAACACGCGCGTGTGTGTGGAGAAGTGTCGAGAACTGCGTTGAGTTGCAAGAAGACCTTGACAACATCTACCAATG